>CM023944.1:37840274-37961351 GCA_013407115.1 Glycine latifolia | reverse complement strand
ATATATATATATATATATATATATATATATATATATATATATATATATACTGCGACATTTTCTCATTAGTCATCGCTTCATTCCCGCCATTTTCATTCTCTTTTTTAAATGTAATTAATAATATTTTTGGTTTAATTATTCTTTTAGTTCTGTAGTTGCAATAACTTTTCCATTTAGTCTCTAAAGTTTAAAACATTCATCTTTGATCTCTATAATTGCAATTTTTTAATCACTTGTTACTATCTCAAGTCGTCAAATGGTGTTATCTCTAGATCTTTTAAAATGCTACAAAATTATAATAGATGGTGTAACATTGCCAAAAAGATAAATGATTTTTTATCACCATAATTTTAAAAAATACAAAAATCCATAAGTAGAACGATTGTTGGACAAAAATCTGTTGCTAACATGTTAATGAAGATCATGACCTTTTTCAACAACACAAACCTTTGCATGGCATCACTTGTGTGTCGTTTGTGGTGGGAGGCACTACAACTACTCAGCTAGTGCGACAAATAATATTGTTCTCCGATAGAGGAAACACTTCAAGCACATTTGTAGTAGGATTGATAAAATGAATCTAAGTCAACTTCTAATTAGGGTCAGGTTGGATTAAAAAAAACAATCAAAATAGAAACAAGCCTTTTTTGTCGAGCTACAAGTTGACCCAATTAGTAATATACAATAAATATTAAATATAATATAATAACTTATTAATATAATTTTATATTTTTTAATAAGCAAAACACATTCATTAAACATAAAATGAGTGTTCACAATAAGTGAACTATATGAAGACTTAGAGAATCTAAATCACTTCCTTTTTGCTGCATGTTATGCCAAAAAATTATGTCAACATCAGTGAGTCTCTATAAATGCATAATAAATATTTTTTATCTTTTGATTTATTTATTTTACATATAATCATTTTTTTATTAATTTCTAAATTAGCCTGAATATGTTCTATAACCTAACATAGGACTCGGTCTAGAACTGAATATATTTTCTAGAACTGAATTTTTTTAAGAGTATTTTGGTAACAAAATAATTAACACATGACACATTTTTTATTGGATATTATAAAAAGTATCAAATTACACTTTTAATTTGAACCTTATAATAAGAATAAGAGGGAATACTTTTATTTTTGCAGTATTACACTGTCAATTTCAGTTTTGAAACGATTTTATTAAATGATTTGGATGAAAGGACAAAAGGTAACTTCAAACATTGAAGATCAAAAGGTTTGAAAATTACAACCATAGAAATTGAAATGAGATGCTTTAAATTATACGGACTAAAAGAGAAAGTAGTTACAATTATAGGGCTAAAATGATAATCAAATTAATATTTTTAATAATTACATTTTCTCAACTTTCTGTGTTTTGTTTTTCCCTATTCAACACTTATAAAATTTTAAATTTATCATAGACCAAAGATGATTTTTTTATTAAAGAGCAAAACATAAAATTTGATCATTTATTAAAAATCAAAAATATATTTAAGTTTTTTTATTTGATTTTCTCACATAAGATTTTTTATTTTCTTTCCTCCCAATATTCAGTAGAGATTTTGTATATGTTTTTCTTCGATTCTCAGTATAAAACGTAGCTTCCTTATCAAATAAACTCTGAATTTGTGTTCTCTTTTAGCATAACATAGTGCAGAAGGCCGTACAATTAATATAAGGAATTCTACCATCCAAATACTATCTTTACTGTTCTACCATCCAAATAGATCGTGGCAGCACACCTTTTCCATCTCAGCAAGGGAGATTCACAAGGAATTCTACCGTCTAAATACTATCTTTACTGTTCTTATAGTATTGATGCTTAAAATATACACCTTTGGATTTTATTTATGATTGAAGATGCATTTACATGTACTCTGTTTGGCCCTAAGTGGAAAAGCACTTATAAACCAAAACTAGAAAGTTCTTTACATATACTTTTTTTTTTCCAACAGAATATGACATGAAAACAACAAAGCAGTCTGAACATCAAAGCTTGATCCCTTATAGCCACACATCAACCCCAATAAACACTGTATATATATTAAAATCGTTACCAGATATACCAAAGAAAACAAGCGAGAGCATGTTCAACCAAAAAGTTTATCAGAGGTTATTAGTTATTTATATCAAGAAGTATACATAAATAAGTGATAACCACATGCGACCCCAACCCAGTAGTCCAAGAAGTATGATCTTTAATTGTAATAGGAAAAACAAGACCATGCAATCATATATTGTAAGTAACCCACATGAAAGAATTTAGTGCTAAAGATGCCATCAAGAAACATAAAACCTTTTCCCATACCAACTTACAACATCTTCTCTATTTCTTCCATCACCACTAAATCAGTCACTACTGCAACATTCTTGTCGCTTCAATTCCTGCCATTTTCAAGATCACAACCCAAAGGCCAAGAAAAAATTGACAAAATTTTAGCCAAAAAAAAATCAAACCTTAAATATAATCCATAATTTTCTTTTAAAATTAATATCAAATAAAAACCTTAAATGACTAAAAATGTTTTTGGTTTCATTATCATTTCAGTACCTGTAGTTACAATAATTAATACTAGTTTCAATAGTTTAAAACATTTATTTTTTCTCTCTAATAATTGTAATTTTTTAATCATACCTCACTATCTAAACTCTAAAGGTGTCAACATCCAACTATAGAAACCGAAAGGATAATAATCTTTTTTAATAATCACTTGTTTTTCAACTTTCTTTACTTTCTGTCCACCTTATGCTTGGTAGAAAGACCGAATAAAATCACACATAAATATGAAATATTACTCATTTTTTGTGAAAGTAGATGTATTGAATGAACTATTAATACTATCTTTGTTCTTATTTATAAGATCCAATTACATAATTCAACGAGATTAAGAAAATAATAAATTTAATTGATAACAATAAATTTATTCTAAATTTATATATTTTTTTAAAAATACCATTATCATTAATATTTTTCTCTCTTCTAAATATATTTTAATAAAACATTTATATTATTTAGCAATATTTTAGTCTAAAATACTGTATGAAATAATATGGATTGAGTGCTATATAAAGGAACAAATAAATTTAAAAATGACATGTTATAGGACCCAATTTTTATTGGTTGAAAACATATTCCTTGATAGTGTCAATATACTAACTTATTAAATAATATCATCCTAAAATACCTTTCAATTAATTGTAGATTATAATTTCAATAGCTTATTTTTATTCTTAATTTATATGAAGTTCAATAAAGAACACTTAGAAAAAAAATATTTTTTAGATGTCATTAAAAGAATTAAATGACATTGACAAACTTTTAATCCACTTATAATTAGTTAAATTTATTTATATTTAGACTTAGATGTAGTATCTAATTATCACTTAAACCAATTAATCTTAAAAACTTCTTTAGAATAAAATTAAAATTGTTAAAGGATCTTGTTGATCAATACCCTTAAGACTCTCTTTAAATAGGAGAATGTAAAAAAAATCATGACAACATAATTTTTTTACTTCTCAATAAAAACGTTTCTATTTTATCCTCCTTAGCATTTTCTATAAAACCTGCCCCATTTACAATACTTCCTCGCATTAAATGCATAACCCAATATGACAACTAGGTGATGCATTGTCGTGAAAAATGCTTTTATTTTGACGCAACACAGAAAACTATTATCGGCACTTCACATTTTGGTTTGTATAAAGGTTACACAAGAAAAAAATCCTTCGCAATATCCTCCCTTTTAACCAATATGACAATAAAGTGCAGAAATGATGCCAAAAATAAGATACCAAATCCTTTTTTAATACAAAGCTAGAAGTATTCTTGAGAATTTTTTTACTGAGAAAACACTATATTTGCATTGGAAAAATCTCAAAAACACTTCTAACTTGTATTCAATAAGACCTTACTAAAATTAAGACTGTAAAATATGCATTAAACCTACAATGGCGCAGTCATACACTTAACCAAATAAAAGAAGTTGCATTTAGAAATATCATAAATTGTTTGGCCCAAAATTACAGAGTTGGATTAGATCCAAGTTTCATGAAACAAAAAGGAAAACGGCACACACTACTGGGTCAAAAGGGTGGCCAGCCTCCAGCCTGTTTGGAGTACCTACCAGCAAGAAAGGCATCAAAGTTAATCAAAACATAATATTGGCTCTGTACATTTGGAGTGAATGTTGCAAGAGTGAAGAGTCCATGTCCAATCAAACTACACTAGAAATAGCAAAACCATAAATGTATCACATTGTGGGAGGGGAGGAGGGACTAAATCTATGTGGGAATCAAATCTACCTGGCACTCGGTCAGAACAATCCCTCAAAAAATACAAGTCATACATTCAAACAATATTATAAACAGATCCATATTTTCCGTATAAAATTGGTTAATAAAGCATCAGTAGCTGATTTTATAATTGATTTGTTTATAGGAAGAAATTCAATTTACTCAGATATAAGCATACCTGTACAGCTACTTATATGCATGACATAGTCACAGCTACTTTCACAAGTAAGAATCCTCATCTGTTGAGGCTCTTTGACATTGGCATTCATCTCCCATGCAAGTGCAACCATTTTCAGCAGGCTGTTCTGTCTGAATGACTGCACCAAATAGTTGAAATGAAACAGACACAAGTTTTCTTGAGTTGCCAACAAGGTCTGTGCCACAGGATTGGAGACTACCACGGCTATTAGGTGACAGTTCATCAGATTGAGGGCTGCCAGACTTTACCTCTGTTTCCAAAGTTTTTGGCCATGGAAATGTGCTGTTCCCAAAGGTATTACCCATACACAGACGAGACATATCAATTGGATAATTGCAAAATCTTGATGCAGAAAATACATTATGCCTGGCTCCCTGCATGCCAGCAGGAAAAGTACCATAACTCAACAATGCCTGATTCAGTGGTCCCATTCCCATTGTTGAATTAGTGAATCCTGTCATAGGAAAGGGGTCTCCCTCTCCATTAGTAAACACCCCAGAATCATGAGCAGTTTTAATCCTTTTTGTTGGGGTGAATGCTGAATGCAGTGCAGGTGTGGTTGAATCAAGTTCCACCTGCCAAGGACTGACCCATTTTGCTATCTGCAAACCTTCAGGTTCATCCCATGTAACCTATGATGTTAAGATCAGAAATGATAAATGGCCAGTATCAGTCATTTGAGAGAGAAAATAACTTCTTGGAAGTACAATTTCTGACATAAACTTTCTTTCAATAAAAAAAAACATTGACTCAAAAGACATAATACTGAGACTCAAACACAAGAAATTAAGGGCAGGCAATAGATCCTCTAATTAAGAATTTCCCCTGCAAAAGTGCAAAACACAGATAGGGACATGCATGAAGAAGAGAGAGCATCCCCGTAAAACTTGTTGAGCATTTGACATGGCAAGTATAAGCAAGACTGACACAAAAAAAAAAAAAAAACACATTAAGGATCTTTCTGATAAAGATTGTGATGAAGACTTTATTTGGTAGACTTCATTTCCATATTAAATTTGAAATATAATTCAAACTGAAAACAGTTTACAAACAAAAATAGTATCCATTGGTTTGATAAAATTTTGCTAATCATAAATTACCTCTTCTAACCCACACCCATAAAAGTTTTATTTCATCACCACCAGTA
This sequence comes from Glycine latifolia, assembly GCA_013407115.1. Lineage (NCBI taxonomy): Eukaryota > Viridiplantae > Streptophyta > Magnoliopsida > Fabales > Fabaceae > Glycine > Glycine latifolia. Next base: position 37,955,699 of record CM023944.1, on the reverse strand, counting down.
TCTGACTTTAAATCTGACTCACTCATCATTAAAATAAAACTTATGCAACCAAGCAAAATTCATAGAGAAAATAGCATATGCACTCACTCATTATTAAACTAAAACTTATCCAATCAAGCAAAATTCATATAGATAAATAGCCTATGCACTTTCCTCTGTCATCCAATCACCCATCACCATATATGGCTGTTGAAAAAGTCATTCCAACGATGATTTCTAATTAATTTGACAATAATCATGGCTGTTGAACTAAATTGACAAATTCATAATACACATAACAGACAAACAAAAGAAACGTGGAGTTATATGTATATTATATTATACCTGAAGCATACGCCAAAGAGAACCGCGCCATTGGCCATTATCGGGAAGAGCGACAGAAGAGACCGTACCCTCACACCACGACACCCTGGACGAATTATCTGTCTCGACAGCGATCTTCACTCTCATTCCGGGGCTCCACGCAACCTTCATAGCTTCATTAACCGCTTCAGTCTTCACCACAAACTCCGACCACCCAGCCTTCGGATAATAAACAACCTCGAACGGCATGTTCCGCGCCGCCAGCTCCGCTGCCTCCGCAACCACCTTCGCCGGCAGCTTCCCCTTCCCGTCCCTCGAGAAAACCTCCCTCACCTCCTCCTCCTCCTCCTCCTCCTCCTCCTCCTCCTCATCCACCCCGATCCTCATTCCGCCTCTGCCACCACCCATCCCCATAGAGAAGCGCGTGGCGCGGCGAATTCCGACGAACAACCCTCCCCTGGAGTTCGTCATGAACACGACGGTGTCACCGGCCACGAGCTTCTTGTTGTTGACGAACGTGCTCCAGCCGGTGGTCAGCAGGTGCCGCCGCGGCGTCCCGCGGTAGATGTGGCGGAACTCCCAGACGAAACCTTGCACGTCGGTGACGAGGAGGTTCTGCACCGGCGGGTCCGCCAGTAAGTTCAGCTTTGGGAAGATAGAATTCGCGCAGAACCTCGGAACAGAAAACCCCCCACCGTTATTAGCATCAGAAGCCGTGAGAACCTTCGAGAAAGAAACGACGTTATTCTCGTCGTTTTTAGCAGAAGCAGCAGCCGCAGCAGGAGTAACAACGGAAGGTCCCGCAGCGAAGCAATCAGCGATAGGGTGAAGAATCTGCTTCGCGAAAACCTCGTCGGTGAGAGGATCGGCGAGGAATTGAACCGATGCCACGCGGCAGAGAACGGTGGGCTTCGAAAGAAGGAGAGGGGAGAGGTTTCTCGGAGCGGAAGAGGCTTGATCGAAGTGTCCCTGAGGGAAGTAGTAAACCATAGAATGGAGCGTGGGGATCTCCACGGTGGTTCCGGCGCAGACTCGCCAGATTACATGGTCCAGAACGGCTGGCTGGGAAGGCGGTGACGGCGGCGATAGGCGAGGCATCACGGCAATTGAAATGATTACAGAAGAGAGAATGTAAGAGGTTTTAGTTAGGGTTCCGAGAATGAGAGTGTGAGAGTGAGTGAAAGTGATGAGTTTGTTGTGTCCGACTGAAGTCATATATAGGGGTCGGAGAACAAACAGGCACAGAGCAGAACTGAGTCTGAATGTATTTCATATCCCGCTTTGGAGTACAAATCGCGACCGTATCCTAATAATAACTGAATGATTCCTTTTTAGAAACTGTTGATGAGGATAATATCTTTTCGTCAAAAGATTATGTGATTTATATTTAAAAGATAGTATGGATTACTAGTATCATTTTTTTTTTATCTGTAATGTGACAAAGTTCTCCAAATTCTGTTGCTTGTTCAGTTTACTTCTTTCTCCTTTTTTTTTTTATATATTCATTTTGTCCTTTAAGAAATGCTTTGTTTGAATAATACACTAACAAACAGAGTAACAAACTATGAGTGAATGTACATTTTTTCTGTTAAATAATAACCTGTTTGGAATCACTCTCAGTCAACACGTCAAGCTATTATATAGGTAGTAATCCATTTTCAAATTGCCCTGTGTCACTATGCCAGGACTTGGACTCTGCGTGTCTCATAACGAGTATATTTGTTAAAGTTTTTAAATTATATTTTTATTTATTCAATTATTAAACTAATTTAATGATAAGGAATTTTATTTTCGTAGTGTATCATATTTTGGTAATGTTTTTTCTAAAATGCTTCTTCACTCAGTGTTAGAATGAGCTTATAAATTTGTAGTTTGTCTTTCCCATTTTTTATTTGTACTAGTTTATCATAAATTCTTTCTGTAATATAACTTTACGTATCTATTAGTTTAAGAGCCAATAATATTAATTCAATCCACTAACTTGTCAAATTTCCATCATTTACTAGATTTTGTTGGTTGTGGTTTTTTCTATCTCCCTTGTGCTACTTCATTTAATATGGTATAGTTTAAAAATATATTTTTTTTGACAAAAAAAATAGAGTTATTTTATTATTGCAATAACTAATGCCTTTTTTTAACAGGCATGCAACAGCACGTGTAACTTTTATACAACAATGTCTATTTCTCTTTTACACATTATTCATTACATCTTATATTGCTCTCTTTTCTCTTTTTTAGTTGCATAATTTGTTGGAAGAGTTGTGTAAATTATATTTCTCTTATAAAAAATTGTCATGAAGTTGATATATATATATCACTATATTGTGTAACTAGGTAAACATATAAAGATTTAATAATGAATTATTAGTAAAATATATAAGCAAATTTGATATTTTAACCCAAAATCTTAAAGTTATGTTTATGGTTTTATCTTCACTTATATGGTATTTAATATTTTTATTTATATTTTTATCTGATGTGAAATTTCACTTCACACTTGTACTACAACTATCTCCCTATAGTGTGAATCTCTTCCACATGTAATATCCTCCTTGAACGAAAGTTTTTTTCAATCAACAAATATTTAATGGTGATCCTTAGAGCTTAACCATGGTTGCATCAACTCATCTTCATTGTTACAAATATGCTTTTGTACCTTACACTGCCACAACATTTGCAAAACCTATTACCTTATTTGCATGCATGAACTCACATGTTATGAAAGATTTTTGATACAAGGAATATCTATGCTCATAAATCCACCGCTATCATTTACTCGTTTGGGTTAGTCACTACATCGAATCATTGACTTTGATACTAATTATTGAGCAACCGAGAGAGTAAACACCCAAAAAAATTACATCAATGATCCATGAACAACCATATAAATGAATTTGACATCATACTTTAATCTACAATCTTAAGAAATAAATTTATGTTTTTATTCTCACTTATATGATGTCATCACATATCATACTTGTAATCCAATATATTTATACGGTGTTTTATGGTGAAGTTGATGATGGTTTAAATTTATTTTAGTATTAATATAAACACATTTGTGATTTAATTGCATTAAGGTTTTTATAACGTAATATGAAAGAAGTGCCGAATACTTTTTTATATCTATACCTCACAATGAAAAAAAAAAAAACTCTTTGTTGCACTTCAAAATTCGAACCGGTAATTATTAATTACTACAAAAATAAGTGTAGTGTGAACTGTGAGAATGTGAGAGGAATGTACATTTTCTGTTACATGATATATTCTGAATCACAAAAATGTCCTCAGCTAATACGTAAATTGTGGGCATATATTACTGTAGTGCAGATGACACTTGCAACATGCTCGCTTTGCTTGGACCAAACAAGGGAGGTGGCTCCCCTCCTCCTCAATTCTTTAAAAATTATGTATTGTTATAAAGACTCGGTCACTAAAATCCCTATAAGATCTCACTTAGAAGATAAGAAACAGTGTGAGTAATTTTTAGAAAAACTGATACAGCAAAACATTTTTTTACTTGAAGTTTTAAATTACAAATAAGTGCCATGGTTGTATTTGGTTGTATAGTATTAAATTTAGATTATTAATCTTAAAGTGGACAATATTAACAACACTTGTAGTATTAAATTTATCATTTATGGTTTTATTAATTATAAAAAAAATTGGACCAAGGAATTTGAATCTTGCACTTTCATATGTGTATCTTGCACCCTTTATTTTTGTTTGAAAATACCAAACTATTCTTTTATTTTTATGAACACATTTTCTGAAAACTATTTTTTATTGTTATGAAACACTTATTTCGAAATCAAAACTATTTTTTACTATTAAGGAACACTTATTTTGGAAGCTATTTTTACTGTTATAAAATACTTATTCTGGAAATTATTTTTTCTGTTACGAAATACCTACTCTAAATCTATTTTTTATTGTTATGGAACACTTATTCCAGAAGGCAAAACTATTTTTCATTGTTATGAAATGCCTATTTTGTAAGCTATTTTTTATTGTTATGAAACACTTATTCTAAAAGTTATTTTTTATTGTCTATTCCTAAAACTATTTTTTACTGTTATGAAACACCTATTCCGTAAGATATTTATTATTATTATAAAAATACGTATTATTAGATAAAAATTAATTGTTATAAAATTTATTATGTAAACTTATATGTATATTAAATATACATTAGAAATTTTAATATTATATATAGCGACATTAATTAGTTTTTAACATAAATGGCCTATTAGCTCAGTTGGTTAGAGCATCAGTTTGAGACCTACATGCGTCATTATTTCGAAAATTATTTCAGAAAATTTTAACCCATAGTCCATAATGATTGCCGAATCCTTAAGGATTGGTCAATCTATATGAACTTTACGGATTATGAATTCATAAGATTCTTATAAATTACAAACTTTTAATAAAGGCTAATATCGAAATTGCAATGTTTAATGCTGGGTGTATTGAAGATTCGACTTGGTGTAAGAAGCAAAGCCGTAATCATCCCAACCCTTAAATTGAGCCCATCTGTGCTATGTATGGGAATATAAAATTTCTGAATGTTTGAGAGTTATCATGTGCTTTTGGAAAATAGTCAATTATTAGGTACCTGTGTTATGGGAATATAAGATCACTGAATATGTTTTAAATGTATGCCACCGTATCTTTGATGTAATTATTTTCTTAACATATGTGCATTAGTTTAAATGACAGATAAAATGAGACAGTAATTTTATTTCTATATTTTCATGTTTTATAAAGAATAACTAATGCGGAAGAATAATTTTGTTTCTATATGTATTCAGAGTATAAAATTTTCTTACACTGTTATCTAATCATAGTCTGATATTATGATAAATTGGTTTTTAATTTTTAAAATAATTATCTTTAAAGTTATATTAATAATAATTTTTATTAATTGATGGTGTACAATAATAATGCATGCATATTTAACTCTTTTATGATTACTAACTGTTAAAATTTGGAACAATAATAATTAAAAAAGTCCGAACGCATCTTGCTAACGGAAGGAACACTAAAAAAACCCAGCAATTATTCTACAATAAATTATTAGAAATACTACTTTGTATTATTTAATCAAATAATGCTATATGGCAGCAAACTTGCTCTTGGTGACTCTATAAGAGTCTCTACTTCTTTTATTTTAGTATAATTTCTTTTTTTCTGGGCCTTTACCCCGTTGAATAAAAAAAAATGTTACAGATGATTTATAACATCTTTAATGGCCATACATGAGCAATAAAAGTTTCAAATATAAAGTCAAGGAGGAAACCAAACGACAGTGTCAAATAGGACTTTATGAAAAATATACGACACCATTTATCATTTTATTTAAGGAATTTAAAGAGTTGTCATTCTTGCTTTTCAATAAAAATCAAACGCATCTAATAATGAGTTTTTTTCTCGCCATAAAAACTAGTGTGTTTATGTCCTTAGAATATCACAAGCATAATTTAGGCAAAAATTGCCGAAACGAAAAAAAAGCTGATATGCTTTGCTTGAATGCACATAAAATATACAAAATAAAATTAAAAAAGAGGAAAGAGATAAAATAAATATTTTCTTTATTTTTTGAATTAGATTTTTTTATGATTCTTCTAAAAAATATGACTAGTTTTCTTATTTTGTTAAAAATAACCAAAACAAGAAATATATAATCATATTGCATGACTTTTGTTTTATTTCTAATGTAAATGTGAGTATGGAGATAAATAGATAAAATTTATTATTTAAAAAATTGCCTTTCCTTCTTTCGTTTGGAAAATTATTGTTTTTCTTAACACTCCAATAAAAAATGTTTACAATAATACCGAGTAATAAACATAAGCACATGTGCATTTTTAAATCAAAGACTGAGATTTAATTTTGATTTGAGAATGAAATCACAACTAGAAATGTTATTTTACTCTCAAATGAACCAAATAAATACAAGAGAGATTAGTTGAGTGGAAATAAAAGTCACAAATACCTCTTAATTATACCAAAAAAATGTTTACAACAATTATAATTTAAGATTTTTCAAAAATATAAATAAGCACGTTTAGATGCCTAATAATTAGTGAGTCAAGTAAAAGGAAACAAATGAATTAACATAAAATCACTATTCTACTATTTAAATACTTTCATCGTACATGGAAAAAAGGTTCACTTTATTTGGAACCCTAAATTAAAGAATAATAAATACTAAACAAAATTTATTATACCATACTTATAATTAACTTAACCTAAAAAGGAAACCTAACACAAGTAGGAGTACACTTGATTCCGTCACATTACATTTAATTTCATCTTGGTCGTGAGTCTCAGATGAACACAAATCTAAATTCAAGGCTTGACTTGTGAGAAAGAAAGGAGACGCCGTTTCTTACGAGACACGAACATCGTAACATAGTAATTTGCCAAACCTTTGACAATCGAAACAAACCGTGTACACTGTACACGACACAAACGAGCATAACCGGCACCGTAACTGGTTTAGTAGTCACCCTTTATTATTTACAACACGGTTAAATTAAATTCCAAATCTTGTAATCTTTCTATTTATAAAGAAGTAAAAAGTAAAACCACTCCAATAGCATAAACGTATCTGCGCTGCGTTGCAAGTTCCGAGTTCTTGCACTCGTTAGACCAATTCCTCGTCTTGACATTCATTCCCAGAAAACTTTTCCACACACACACCTTCATCTTCCAAACATACCAAATTCCAATCCTCCATCACAAACATGAAGACTCGTACCTCAGCCAAAATCTCTGCAACGTGGATTCCAATTTTCTCTGTCTTTTCCTTCATTATTGGTATGCTCGTCACAAACAGGTCTCTTCCTCTCTCTCTCTCTCCTCTATATCTTAACTTCTTCAAATATTGTTTTTTTTTTTTTAGATGTGAAGTTGGAAAATTGGGTTTATGGGTTTTGATTTTGAGAGAAATTGTGGTCCGATCCTGGGAATTTTCTTTGGGGTGCAGGATGTGGGACCCACCGGAATCAAACGGGTTGCTTACTGCGCAGCATCAGCGGGACCAACAACACCTACAAGTGATCTCAGGGGATTGTGCTACCAAGAAGGTAATATTGTTTGCTTAATCTTCTTATTCTGTTTTTCACAAAGTGTTTCAAATTGTTTTTGCTTTGTTTTTTCTTTAAAATCTCTTTGCTTTTTTTCCATCAGATGCAGCCCAAGGATGCAGTGAGCGAATTGCAGAAAACCCATGAAGCCATTCAGTGAGCGCCTCATAGAATCTGTTTCAATTTCTCTAGATTTGTTTACAATTTAAGTTTTTTTTTTTTTTTATAAATAATTATTGATGTTTGTTTTAATTTCTTGGGAGGCATGCCAGAACTTTAGATAAACAAGTTTCGATGCTTCAGATGGAACTAGCAGCAGCTAGGAGTTCTCGTGAAAGTGGGATCTCGGATTCAAATGCTTCAACCACCACTTCGGGTGAAGGTGCTCCAAGGAAGAAGGCTTTTATAGTGATTGGCATAAACACAGCTTTCAGTAGCAGGAAGAGGCGTGATTCCGTTAGAGAGACTTGGATGCCTCAAGGTAAAAAGAAAGAAATAAATAAATTAAGAGTCAACTATAAAGGCACAGAAATTTCTAAAAATGCACCAGAATTTTTTCATCCCTATTTTTAAGGGGATAGCGGCCCTAATTGATTTCTAAAATGTTGTTTTGGCGTTCTGATCAGGTGAACAACTTCTTCAATTGGAACGGGAGAAGGGAATTGTTATCAGATTCATGATTGGTCACAGGTAATTCCGGTTAGGTCAAGTGCTTGGAATTATCAAGACAAAATTTGGTGTGAATCAGGAGAGAATTATAGCATCACCTTGAGAAAATAGTGTAGGGGAACACAAGTGTTATTATTTGAGTTAATATGACGACACAAAAAGATCGTTCCTGTTTGTTTACCAGAACTAAATTGTCTATATGTTAATACTACTTATCTAACTTCTAGATTAAAAAAATGGTCAGCTTTCAAATGGTCATGTATTAATCAACTAAAGATCGGTTACTCAACTCTTTACCCTGGATTATCGTGGCACTTGAATGCTTACCTTAATGAACTATGATTGACCACAAAAGTGGCTTCTAATGTCTGCTGGATCTCTCTGCAGCCCTTTGTTAATCAAAGACTCTTGCAGCATATCTATTTCATGTTCTCCCTTCCTTTCAAGTTTGAAAGCATATTGCTTAATTTCTCTCTTAGCATCAATACTCATTTAAGATATATAATTACTTGTTTTCTTCAGTCATTTTGCCTATTTCGTTTCCTTTATAGCCTATATTGTGCCTAAAGAATAAAATTTTTCAAATTTAGCAGTTAAATTGATATTAGAATATTAGGGAGCATGTTTTTAAAATATTGTGTTAATTATAAATGGTTTGACCATCCTAAAGCTAGAGGTATGAAGTTAACTACGGGTGCTTATTGCATTATGATTTTCATGAAGCAGTTTAATTCTTCTCCCAGGAGTTTATCTTTATGGACTTAGGAGTGTGTGGTGTATTCTTTCTTTGTGAAAATTGTGATATAGGATGAGGATAGGATGATCACATGTCTGGATACAAGAAGTGGCCAGCAGTGATGCTCCCCAACGCAAATTGAAATGAGAGAATAAAGACTTAAAACACTGAGAGTTCATAAAAAGAAAACTTAATATATTAAGATTGTATAGACTTGATATGCTATGATGTGTTATGTGTTGATAAAACATAAAAACACTTATTCTTATTTATACTAATTATAACCTTAACTAAATAAGGAGACAAATCATGAGATAATAAGAAATTAATCCTAAGAGATAATCTAAGATACTCGAAAGTACCCTAAGATAAAATATTAATATTATGGGACATTTTTCATATACTCTAACTGTCTGTACTCTTTCTAACTTGCGAGACTGAGTTACAAAGTTGGGTTTTTTCCAAATGGAAAACTAATATTAATTTCCATGTTCCGTCAATGTGGGCATATTCAAAACTTTTATCTATTTTACTATAATGTATTAGTATATAGCCTAAAAAGTGCTTCACAATATTTTATCTATAAGTGTTAACAATACACTCTCTAACATATTTCTTACACATCTCTCCTATTGATAAAAAACTATTGGAAACTTCAAAATCATGAATGAAGGCTCATTAAATAAGGAGTGAGACCTACACAATTTGGTAATTTTCCATAAATTTCAATTAATAATGAAGAGTGTGTTTAAAAGAGTATGTTGGATAGTACATTTCTCTTCTATTTTTTGGCCCCCTCAACCTTTCAATCCTGCTTATGTCCTTGTATGGTTGTGTTTTGCTTATTACAATTACAATGATCCATGCACTAAGATATCCATGCCTTATTTACTTCTTGTCTTCCAAGTAACTTGATTGCGCACTGCATGCTTCATCTATTTTATTCTTGAATATGAAAAGTAAGGGATCAAAATCTTAGAAGTTAAACCATCATATGATCAATTGTCTATTTTGTAATTTTGTTAGATTGAGGTCTGTGTTTTTATTATTTATATGGCTCTAAGTATGAGATTTTATTTTTTAACCTAGCAAGATCTGAACGACAAGGGGTACTATTGTAATTTAATGTCTTTCCCTTAAACTGCATATGCTCCTTAGCCATGTAACTCTGCACTGTTTGTGGAGGGATGGCTATTATTACCTGTACCATTAAACTTTTTAATTAATATGTATATTATCCCATCTGATAGATGAAATGTATATATGAGTTGCAACATAATGGTAACAACATTAACATGGGTGATATTGTCATTGTCATCACAGTGCAACTTCCAACAGCATTCTAGATCGAGCTATTGATTCAGAAGAAGCTCAGCACAAAGACTTCCTTCGCCTTGTAAGGCAGATCTTTGTTAATAATATAAAAAAATGTGAGAAAGACATTGCATAATCTGACACGGGTGTCATATTTGATTTTACTTTAACTTGTAGGAACATGTTGAAGGGTATCATGAGCTGTCTGCAAAGACAAAGATTTTCTTTTCCACTGCAGTTTCAATGTGGGACGCTGATTTCTATGTCAAGGTAGATGATGATGTCCATGTCAATTTAGGTACATGCTATCTCAAGATTGTTTCCTTCCCATTTCTTCCTTTACCACCTTCCTCTATCCCATTTCTCTCCCAAAGAAGCTTAAATATTCTAACATGTGTTGCTTTTAAGGTGTCCTGGCAACAACCCTTGCTCGTCATCGATCAAAACCCAGGGTCTACATTGGGTGTATGAAATCTGGACCTGTCCTTTCTAGAAAGTAAGTCCACTAGACTTCTATGTGTGTGCATAAAATATTAGGAAAGAGGCCACTCCTCTTCTATGCTCCTCATTGTGACTTTGTATTTTAGGGATGTCAAATACCATGAACCTGAGTTTTGGAAGTTTGGAGAAGAGGGGAACAAATACTTCCGACATGCAACTGGGCAGATATATGCAATCTCAAAGGATCTGGCCACTTACATTTCCATCAACAAGTATGTATATCATTTTTCGTGCAGCATTTAGCTGGCTATCTTCTGATCTCGGCTCCACAACTGTGTATTTTGTACAGGGATTACCAGATCAGCAATTGTTTCTGTATTTTCTGCCAAAGAAAATCTTTTAATATTGAATTAAGCCTTAAACTAAATTTGTCTTTGAGCATAATGATAGTTCTGCATATTTTACTCAAAACAAAATACTTAGTTTGCATGATTTGATTAAAATAAGAAACTTTTTTTCATCACTTAAAATTTTCCTAATATGAAACCTCAGTTCGGGGATCAGTCCATGTTTCTCATAGAATATTCTCTTACATATAGAAACTTCATGTGGATTCTAATTATGACTGTAGGCCGATTTTGCATAAATATGCTAATGAAGATGTCTCGCTTGGTGCATGGTTCATTGGTCTTGAAGTTGAGCATATTGATGACCGCAATATGTGTTGTGGAACTCCTCCAGGTATATAACCTGAAAATATGTAACCAGCAAACACTAGATACTGCAAGATGTTCTGCCACTTAGTACTAGTATTTGTGACTTTGTCATGCTGTCTCCAGATGACCAACTTCCTATACATTTCAACAATTTCTTCTTATATAGCTCTCAATATCTCTCTTCAAGTTGTTCTAGATAGAAGTTGCTTTGGTTTGATAAGCTTGAAGAAATCACTACTAAAATTTAAAGATGATCTGAAGTTCAACTAAGTTTCTCAATCCCCACCTTCCCCCTTTTTCTTTTGGCCATGTTCTTATTTATGTTTAATGTTTTTGTAGACTGTGAGTGGAAGGCACAAGCCGGTAACATATGTGTTGCATCATTTGATTGGAGTTGCAGTGGAATCTGCAAGTCAGTGGAGAAGATTAAATATGTCCACTCAAAGTGTGGTGAAGGAGATGGAGCTGTTTGGAGTGCTTTAATTTAGATTGATTCAAAGGGGGATGATTTTTTCTGGTTCTGATAGGATATAATTGCATCTGGGACAAAGACAGTTTTCAGATTTGAGATTGAGCAAATAGGTATAACATTGGAAGATCTCGTAAACTATTCAAAGCTGGAAAGCAAGGCTGGTTGATCAATTTTTGTGGAAGCTTAAGTTGGCAATTGCATGGATGTGGATTTGAGGATATACATATATTGACTATACCTTCCCGTCTGTTTCGTTTCTAGTGTGGGAGGTATGACAACTATTCTTGGCGGTGTTATGTAACAAAGTCTGGTCTATTTTTGTAATTCTCTTTTTATACAGTTGGGGTGAGATCAGTTATTATGTTCTTTGTAATGAAGAGCAGTGTATTATTATTCATAGTTATGCTAATGCGTTAAGTGTGATCACTATTTTGATGTAATTAAAGGACAAACCTTAGAAGCAGTATATATTTATGTTTGATCATTGCCTATATAGAATGATGGCTTTAAAAATTATTTCCAACATCATAAATCTCTAAATCTCCAAGCCACTAACAACAAATCAAATGAAATAAATATAGACAATATAAGCTCATATCTTTTTTATATTATCATATCTTAGAAAATAAAAAGAGCAATGCTCGCTGCAAACAAAACAAAATGTGTAGCAGCATTGTCATTAGTCTGATTTTTGTGAGTACATGAAAGCCACCACCTCTCCAACACTCTGTTTTACTACTCGCACATAAAGAGTTTCTGATTCTTTAATTTTTTTTGTTCCATTACCACTGATATCCATAATATGATACTTTTTAATGTGATCCATGTGTGATACTAATTTGTTTTTTATATTATAAATAGTAACTCAAGATTTGCTATTCTCTCTTCTCATCATAAAATATGTTTATCGGTGAGTGGTTACCGTGAAAAAAATTATCATCAATAACTTCACAAATAATATTTTTTTCAACCTTGATTTAACGTCCTCAATAAATTTATTAGTACTCATTTTATTTTTTAATATATTCTCCTTCTTAGAATTTATTAGAAATTACAGAGAAACTAAATTACAGAGACTCGTTAACTAAGAAATAGACCTTCACAATTTGATAATTTCTAATAAATTTAGTTAATAATAAAGAGTATTTAAAAGAATATATCAAAAACTATAGTACTCATATTTTTCTAAACAAATAAAAGTTCACATATGCATGTTATTTGTTTATTACAAAATTATTCTTTTTTCCTAAATTTTGTCAATTTGATAATTTTTTTCCTCATTTTTTTAATTTTAAAAATAATAAGCACGTCCATTCACACTTTCATTTTAAAAATCATTTGATTGACAAAGGACCATTTGACAAATAAACTTTAAAAACATAAAAATCAAAACAAAATAATAAAAAAAATAATGAACTAAAATAATATTTTTTATAATTATAGGTTAATTTAATTAATATTATTAGAAGAATTTATTTATATTATAAGAAATAAGTGATATACCAATGATAATAATATAAAATTATTTTATATTATTATCATTTTTGAATTTTATAATAATTATTGTAAAATTCATAACAAGAGTTGGTTGATAGTATAAAATATACTTTAATATTAAACTTATATTATAATATTTTAAAAAAATACTTATATTATAATAAATAATAGTAATAATTAAGAGGAGGAAGTATCGAATAAGATGTTTGGATTTTGGGTGAAAATGAGATAGTACTCTTCGTGTTAGATCGCGTCCTCCGTTTTACCGGTGTCAACGAGGCGGCGGAGAATGGAAAACGCCGACGTTTTCTTGGGCTTACACGACTTCCTCGAGCGCATGCGGCAACCCTCCGCCGCTGAATTCGTCAAAGCAATCAAAAGGTTTTTTGGTTTTCGCCTTTCTCTCACTCTTAATATGCTTTACGTTATGATCGGTTAGGAGTGAATGGGTACCCTAACTAACGAATTGTGATTTTCCGCAGTTTTATCGTTTCGTTTTCGAACAATGCTCCTGATCCCGATAGGGACAGTGCCGCGGTTCAAGCTTTCCTCGCGAAAATGGAAGCGGATTTCAGTGCTCATCCACTCTGGGCTGGTTGCTCCGAAGAGGAACTCGCAAGTGCCGGTGAAGTCAGTTTCTGCTTAACTCATAACACTGGTTGCTCTTCATAAATGTAGATATTTCAGTTTTTACACTAACTAATCAATTACTGCCTAAGTAACTCTACTGTCACCTCACATTGAACTTCCTAATCTGACTTATATTGTTATGATTTATTATATTTACTTTGTAGTGCACTGGATCTTGGGATGATTGAATTGGCCAATTGGGTTATTCATACCATACAGTCTCTACAACCCGCTTATGCTTTCATGTCCGATTTCTAGGTTTTTTGTTTTTCGGTAATGGTGAATTCTCTAAAGCACAAATGAAGATTCAAAGTTTAATAAATAAAAATTAGACTTGAATTGAAGACACTGGGCAGAAGACGTAAATGTTAAGGAAGACTAGCGAGCCTGCCAATAGCAGCAATAATATAGCACTTATTTATGCATTGCTGTGCTGGGATCGTGTCTGATAATCTGAGATGATTCTAGCATTTTTCATTCATAAAACCATTGAATTTGAGTCAGATGTTCATGAGCACCAGAAAGCTAGTGGAAATGAACTAATGAATTCTCATCTTAAGGCCTGTTTGTTTATGTCTTTTTAAAGAAAAAAAAGTGTTTTGATGATTTGAAAAACGTGTTTAAGATTTTTATTATAATTGGATAAGTGTTTTGAGGAAAGCAAAGTTTCTTCTAGTGCTTTAGTCAGAAATTAAAAAAAAGTAGTTTTTGAGGGAAAAAGCCTCTGAAAAAAGCATTATAATGAAAGCACTTTTTTTCAAAGCTTATTCAAACGGACCTGTAGTCACTCAATCTGCCAACCTAAACACCCATCCCTACCATTTTTATTATGAAAGTAATTTTACGAAACCTCATTCTCTTTTGGTTTAATTAAACCATGGTGGTTATAGACAGGTTAAATAAGTTTCAATAGTTCATGTGGTTTTTTCTGAAATACAACATAAATTCTTTCAACTAGGGAATTGAATTCTAGCTCCTGCACCTATGTATTTTGTTACTCATAGAAAACATTGTTCTATATTCTTCTGCTAAAATTCTTTTAGTATATAGTGTTTCCTATTTGTCTGATTGCTTTACCTCTGTTTTGTTCATATACAGGGACTTGAGAAGTATGTTATGACAAAGTTATTTGCTCGTGTATTTGCTTCACTTCCAGATGATGTAAAATTTGATGACCAACTTTCTGAGAAGATGGCTTTGATTCAACAATTTATTCGACCTGAAAATTTGGATATCAAGCCAGTATTTCAGAATGAATCATCATGGTTGGTGAGTCACATTCAAAACTAATTTACCTAGCTCTCTGTATACAATTGTCACCTAAGCTCATTTTCCTCATGTTAGCAACATTTTGTCACTTAAAAAGGGACACTAAGTGTAATTTATGTTTAATGAATTCTTCTATTGTTTACCATTGTTGCTAAAACATCTTTTGGTGTTGCTCATAAACGAGTATTGAACTTATTGAAATATACACGATTAATTTCTATGCTTGAACCCCTCACATGGCACAACAACTAACTACCTGTTTTTTTGACATGGGACATAAGAACCTTAGACAATGTGGTCTAAGCTCATATCATAGGGATCCTTCTTATACTTTAGTTTTAGCACATTATAAATGCTGGTGTATGTTTCTCCACATTTTACTTATTTGTTCAACTATTTTTTTTTGTTAGGCCATCATTTCCCAATGCCCTTAGATTGATTGGTTCTTGGGTGTGTCTCACATTGGATTTCAATGAATTTAGATACATGGTTGTTGGGTTTGTTCTAAAGTTTGATGGATAATATTCTTGATTGCCCAAATTTTTCTTAAAAATAAATTTTCTGTTTGATGTATCTGTGGGCTCTTACTAGTCATTACATCAGTTTTTAAAAACAGAATTTGTTAATTGCTGGCAGAAACACTGGAAGAATTCTTCCTAATTTGTGTACTTGTGTTCTTATGATGTTTTCGCCACTAAAAATTACCAGTTTGACTTCTTCGTGGTTTTTTGTATATACTCCTGTTTCCAATAAATCTTATATTTTGTATCATTCTTATGGTGGCAGCTTGCACAGAAAGAATTGCAGAAGATCAACATGTACAAGGCACCCAGGGATAAACTTGTCTGTATTCTGAATTGTTGCAGGGTTATTAGCAACTTGCTGCTTAATGCTTCGGTTGCTTCCAGAGAGAATCCTCCAGGAGCTGATGAATTTCTTCCTGTGCTTATTTATGTGACCATAAAGGTAATCTCAATGTTCCATTACAAATAATACGTGCATAATTCTTGAGTAGAAATAATTTGGCTTGATAGAATGGTGTTATTACTTCCTGCACTTTCTTTAAAATTATGGGTATGACTTGTGGATGTGCACTTCTATATTTAGTTTTTCCTTTTTTCTATTATTTCATTTTGCTCTGTTTTTCTCACTTGTAGTTGTACAAATAAAGCTTGTAATTCTTTGATGTTATGCATAGTCACTTGTGACTTTTCACAAGAAAATGGGCAAGTTGGTTACAGATTAAAAAAAAATGATTCTGATGTGAAATAATTTAGTGATTATTTTTAGAAATTTTTAAAAAGCAGAAGCTAGTTTATATTCGTTTACACATAAAAATCACTTTTCTTTTCAGAAGAAAGAGGCAACTGATTTTATGATAAGCTATTCAAAATAAATTCTGATTTAATGAAATTTTAGATTCTTTTCAACGTCTGATTATTTGAAAAGTTGAAGCAAATACATGAAAAACTAAAAAAAAAAAAAGTATTATTTGTTAAAAAAGAAGTGATTCTTTTACCAAAAAAGCTGTAACGAATAGACCCAATATTTGATGTGGTTTTTGAAATATCATCTTGCATCCACTGGTCCAGTCATCATGGCATGACCATATTGCCCATAAGTCATCATGGTAAACCATTCATTGAGCCGCCCATGGTGCTGAGCTATATGACCTTTTCTTCTGAAATTTGCTATCTAATTTATTTGATTTTAGTTTTTGCTCAAAACTGAAGGATGATGAAGCTACACAAGTCAGACTTTTGTGAGACTATATATACATTTGTATATGGTATTAGTTCATCCTAGAAAGATGGAATTTGTCTTTATACATGGCTTACCAGAACTTAGAAAAAAAAGAATGTTAACTATGAAGAACAACTATATATTCTCATAAAAACCATTGTTAAGTTCCATTTTAATGTATTATACATTTTTCATTTTACAGTTTAACGATTTCTTCTAAATGATATACTATGCAGGCAAACCCTCCACAACTGCACTCAAATCTACTGTACATACAAAGGTTTAGACATCAATCTCGATTGGTTGCAGAAGCAGCATATTATTTTACAAACATGCTCTCTGCTGAGTCGTTCATCTCAAACATCGATGCAAAAGCCATTTCAATGGATGAAGTTGAGTTTGAGGGAAACATGGAATTTGCTCGTGCTATGCTTTCTGGTATTTCAGCTGATACGCAAGATCTTGGTTCACCTTATCAAAATAATGGACAACATACAAGAGCAGAACCCACTAAGAACAAAGCTTTGATTGATCATAACAACCCTGCACTACAAACTCCGTCATCTGTTGCAAAATCAGAAAGCAAGAAAGTGACTTTTGCAGATGAATCATTGATCACAAAAGTTCCTTCCCTCTCAGATTTGGAGAATAAAGGGGCAAGTATGATTTTAAAGGAGGATAAGTTGAATGAAGTTTTCGGGGAGTTTCCATATTTGTTTGCTAATGTAGGTGACCTAACAGTAGGTGATGTTGAAGACCTGCTACATAATTACAAACAACTTGTTTTCAAGTATGTCTCTCTTTCCAAAGGGTTAGGAATCTCTCCTACATCTCTTCCACCATCCAATTCCCAAAATAATTCTGAAGACCATGCTGAAACCACAAGAGATTCTTCAGACGGTGGACCTCTAGATGACAATAATAAATCAGAAGAATCTATTGATACAATAGAGTATAGTTCAGATAAAGTTTCACTTGAGGAGAAGAAAATTGAATCTGGTCTGCCCAAGGATGAGCCAGTTGCTCCTGAGGGTGATGCCCCCTCTTAACTTATCGAAACTTGCTTCAACCGTTTTCTCCCACACTATATATCCCATTTTTTTCACCTGTTTTTCCTGTAAAATTATTTTTATGTCGTCTATTGTGTGGTAACTACGCTCTTTCCTTATGTTAAGGATGGCTATACCATGACCACTATGCCTCTGTAACATTGTTCTTGAATAGATTTTAGAACTGCAAGAAATAGAATTTTACATTTTCTTTTGCGATGAAAAAGAATGTGAAGATGCAAATCTGGTTTTGTTCGATTAACCCCATGTAAATTGAATATTGATTAACTGATATTAGCTGGGTCGGATATGTATTAATATACTCACCTCGTTATGCAAGTTTCGTTGGAATGTTGGATGTGAAAACTCAACATAAATGGTGGTTCTGTCTATCTCACAGCGGTATCGACGTTTGGTTAATGTCTTTTAGTTGAAGTTTCACCATCTGTTCATGATGGTCTTTTATTGTTGCAATCCTAATTCAGTTCCAAAAGGCCAGTAAGTATGCAAGAAAACTTGAACCTACAGCCTAGATGGGGATTGCAAGTTTACTATCTTGAACGGTTAAATAACCAAGCCTATGCCCGTTAATTATGACTCCTACAGTTTCCAGGGCTCCATTGCAAGGAATGGGTTGGCGGTTGATTTAGTAAATTATTTCATTTCCCTTTTTACTTTGTTCTATATTTCGTTTCCTCAAGAGTAAACTGCAAAATACGTGAAGAGCCTACGAATCACGGAAATTGGGCCTCAGGGCTGGAAACCCAGATCACCCACCCCTGATAGGCTTTTACTTCCTGCACCTCCTAATTTTATATTGTTCCCGAAGTATCCTTTTGTTATCTCGCACCGACTAGATCTAAACCAATCTCTAATCCATATAGAAAGGAAGAAAATTAAATAAATGAGCGAAAGGACATAATGCATATACAGTTAATAGTTTCTTTTCCATGTTTAAAATGAAGGGGGCTGGATTGGAAATTTGGAGGAGATACATGAAATCTCTCCCACCATATCTACAGAATAGCGTATGCTTCATATGACTACGCTGGATAGCACCATTACCTTGTCTCTTTCTCTTATAATAAGTTTTATTCCTTTAATAATGCAAGTATTATACAAGGTATGCCCGCCCTCTTTGTATACCACATGCACATTAACTAATAGTTGTGGCCAAATTGTGAGGGAGATCGATTCTCGAATAAATAATCCTATTCCTATTCCTATTCCTAACCTATAGTTGAGATTTCACTGTTCTATGATATTGTTCAGGGTCAAATACACTTCTGACTTATGCAGCTACGCTTCTTCTAATGCATACAGCATGCCAAATGAATTTCTTCGGTAAACGAGAAATTAATTGGACACTTTGAATAATAATCAATCACTAAAGACATATATGTCCTCTTCTTTAAAGACAGTCTTTGGTAATAGCTATGTTTAGGTGTTTACGAGTAGGTTCACTTTCACTAGCAGGTTACATGCCTGTTTCACTTTACTATTGTACTATCATGAATAATTGTTTGTTATTTTTTCGAGTTTCGTTTCGTTTCCCTTTATTTTGGGACAATATCTACTAAGTTTTTGGTCTCTTAACACACCTTCAATTTCTCGATTTCAAAAGCACGGTAGTTATGATTTTTGATTGATAACAGAGAAAGTTGATTCCAAAAGCAATTTCCCTTGCTTCTCTTCGAAGTTATTCAGCCATGATAATACAAAGCAAAATATTATGAGGAAGGAAAATGACATGATCACATGACCAAACTAATATTGATACGAAAGTATGTGAAACAAAGCAACTGCAAATACTATACTCTGCTGAGCGTGCCTCCAATTTTCCACAATTCTAAGCTCCTCGTTACGTCTGTTCTCCACAACCACAAGTAAATTGATTATATAACACAGATGATTCTCTACTCCGTTGAATGTTGTCCAAGCATAATTTTGCTGTTTTCCTTGCGATTAATGCCAAGTATTTTGAGTGTAATTTTAGAACTTTTCTATTTCGCCTTTTTTTTTGTTGGAAATATTTAGGAATCAATTTGATTCATATTATTTGAAAAGAACATACTCCACTAAAAATAGTCAACTAGATTTTTCAACATAGATTAATCATGAACAAAACTTGTGATATTCTATGTCAATATCATGGTGATCCAAAAATAATATTATCCACAGGCTGAAAAAGTATTCAAAAATTAACAGCACTAAACCTTTCATTCAATGTATGTGAGGTCATTCAGTCCAAATGTGATATTTAAATTATATTTTACAGGAATTTCAGTTAAATATTAAAACACTTAAGAATTAAGATATTTATCAGATACAAAAATAAATAATTGGAATTAGTGTCAAAACCTGAAAGTTTCTTTACCTTTTTTAGTATAAAAAAGTTTGCTTATATTTTATAATACAACGTAAAGACCAACCATAACCCCACAAGATATCAAAGGTGTGCGATCACGTGCCTCACACATGTAGACATTCATGGCATGTCGGCCGCAAACAGCTGCATCAAGTTTTCAACCAACGTTCCCAATCAAATCTCTCCCCACGTGATTGGTTTCCCGTTTAATTCTTTCTATTAGTTTAATTTGTTCCATTATGATTTTGTATGTGTTTGAGAAATGGATAAATTAGTCAAAATAGACATGGTACAGGAATCCGGTGAATTGAACCCGTCCTAACTTTGACGGGGAAAAACTACGGGTTTAGGGTTGAGTTTTTCCTTTAATTAAAAGCGAGGGCAAGAATAGGTATGAGATTACTGATATCCACCTCGCACCCGTCCCTGAACCCTCCCCGTAATAAATAACATTAAAAATAAAAAATTATATTTAAGTTATTTATTTTTTTATTATGTAATTTGAAAGATATGCTACTTAATTATATAATGTACTACTTAATTTTTGGACAATATATATTTAAATGATACTGTATTTTGGGAGAAATTAAATATGCATGTCCTTATTTTATGCAATATCTAGATTTTATGATTTTAATTGAATTGATTGATTTGATTTTGTAATTTTAAAATTTTGATCTCATTCTCATATTTAGAATGTGGGGTTTTTATTGTCTTTTTTAATGTAACTAACCTTTTCGGCCCATTTTTTCAATAAAAAAATTTATATTATTTTTTGAATTTTTGAATTTTAATTAATTAGCGGGGTCGAGGCAAAGCGGGAAAATCCGATCCCCAACGAGGACGAGGATGTGGTATATATTTTTAATCCCAATAGGGATCGGGGACAGGGTTGGGGAGCGGTTTTAGAGTCAGGGACAGGGATGGAGAATGCAATACCCGTTCTCGCCCCGTTACCATGTCTAAGTCAAAACGAGATAGAATTTCAAAAATTAGGAAAAAGTTTAAAGTTCAAAAAGCTAATTAATTGAATAAAGGTGTTAAATAGAATTAGTTGTTAAATTAGCTGATAAATTAGTTGTTAAGAGATTAGTAATCTACCCATTTCGAAAATAATAGATGTTGTTTCAACTTTAAATTTTTAAATTTTTGCAAAGTGTTTATTCCTTTTCACCAAAAAATACTGAAATTTAATTAAATAAGTTTTATTTCTTCAAAATTAAAATACTTGTTTTTCAATTTTTGAACAAATAAAATTTTAAATAACATTTGTTTGAAACAGCAATTATTTTTTTTTTACAATTTTGAATTTTAGTAATAAAGATAAAATATTTTACTAAAAAAATGCTTCATATTAAAATAATAATCCAAAAAAGTAGTTTGATAGTTACAATAATGACATAGTTGGATGGAAGGCCACTTGGATCCTCTCCTTTAGGCACACAACTAGAAAATGTATCAAACAATTTGTATTGATTAAGATCAATAAATGGAAAAAGTACTGATTGAGATTATACCTCAAATTTATCATAATCTCTATGTATACATGGCACTTGATGCAAAATGACATCAAGCACTTAGACCATTTAATGAAGTGTGTATCTCTTTTTTTTTTTGTGACTTTAAAAAGTGCATGAATGGGCTCAAAGAGAAAGAACAACTTAAGGATGGTTGGAGAACCCTCCTTATAAATTATAATGTTCAAGAAAGTACCTAGTTGCAAATAATATATATTGTGAAGGAAAAACGAGCATGTTGCAACGTTAACATCAAAATTTACCTTTTAAAGTCTTCTCACATGTCTATCAATATCAAACCAAACACGTACACAAAAAGTTACAGCAACATGATAATGGTAAATGAAGTTCATGAACACTAATATGAAAAATGAATTAGAATGCTTAACTAAAAAACATTACTTATAATGTGTACTGGTTATATCTTACCACCTTAGAAACATCTCATATCCTATTGGCTGTGTGCCCACTTATGCTTAAATCCACTTGATAACTTGACACTTTTGCAAAAGATATTGAACAAGCGAATTCATGTTACCAAAGATAAAGATTAATGTGATTTTTTATTTTGGTAGTTTGATTTATAATCATATGCCATATTGACATGGGTCCAATATGGATAAAAGTTCGATATATTATCATTAGCTTCGCGATTCAAAAGAATTGAAGCTTTCAAAATGAGTTCTAAAAAATAAGAGTATGTTTTATCATCAATACACATCACTGTTTTCAATCACTTTTGTTAACAAAAATGGTGATGTGGTGCTTGGAAGTGAACACATGTAAAATGCTGTTTGCACCATGTCACCACATTTATAATTTTTGTTAATGTTTTCCAGAGATTAAAAACGTATTTTTTGAAATTTGAAGGATTAAAATACTTTATTTTTCAATTTGTGGGATTGAAAATAGATTTACACTGAAATTTAGAGACTAAAAACATAATTAAACCTAATAAATCTAATTATTTTGGTAGCTTGATTTGTTTGGACCATTAAAACAACAGATGATGCAAAATGTTGTTGGAAGGAGCTATAGAAAAATTCATATGGGAAAGGATCCAACTGTGATAAAGAGAATAATGAAGGAAGCACTGAAAATGTTGAATATGAGATGATATATAGTAGGTCTCTAAAAGTAAACGAGCAACTATAAATATATGAAAAAATATCAAATAAAAAAATTATAAGTTAAAAAGATAAAATATTAATTAAATTAACGTTTCAAAAAATTAATAAAACATTAAAATAAGTTACATTAACAAACAAATTTATTTTACTTAATCAAGCTCTCCAGTTAATAAAATAAACTGAGTTAACTCAAAAGTGTTGTGACAATTTTTGTGTTGTAATAATATAATCCAATGTCATTTAGATACTTTATTTATTTATTTTTTAAAAAAATTCACATTCGAAATAATTACATACATGAAATGTATGTATCAATTAGGATATCAATATAAAATTATGCAAAGTATAAGACATGCAATGACAATACATTATTGTTTTCTCATAATAAGGTATTATCATTATAGTTGACACTTCACCTAGTTAGTAAACAATTAAAATTAAATCTTCTATAGTGGATTTAGGGTTTAATTTTAATTTAATGTAAGAGAGAAAATATTTACTTTATCAATAAGAAAATATGGATATGGAATGATTCTACCTTTTAAACTATTTTTCTTAGGGCACCTTTTAAAGTAATGTTACTACTTTTCCTAATTGTTAAATAAAAGATTTTTTTTAAAACAGGAATATATATTGTTTTATTCATTTAAAAATGAGAAATAGATGACACGTGTTAAATAAGCGGGGGTGAGGGGAGTAGGACCAGCCCGCAAAACACGCGAATTAGATTACCACAGTTTGACTTTGTAATATAAAGTCAAATCTCAAATTTAGAATTCATCTACCACCCCCTCACCACATTTAAGACCGACCAGGTGCACTTTAAATTTAATGCAACTATTGAATCAACATTCAATACTTTATATTTATTTAGATTTTTTATTAGTACTACTATCTCAAACAAAACAATTGAATCATCATGATGTTTTGAAGTCTAATTAATACTTTTTTAAAATAAAAGAAATACTAGTATGCTTATTATAATATTTCATTCCTAGGCATAAGATTAAAATGGAGTATTAAATCCCCAGAAAAAAAATGAAGTATTAAACAAGAGTATTTTAGTTTAAATTTAATAATATTTTATTTCTACTTGGTTGATCTCCAGTAGTAAAACTATGTTTCTTAATTATATATATATATATATATATATATATTCATTTATAATGTTTAAATATAAGATTTTGTTTAAAGAAATTAAGTTTAATTCTATCGAGACCAACAACTTTGATAATCTTATACATCTAAAGATATAAAAAAATATTTAATAATACTAATTTCAAAACTTAAGTTTAATCATCATTTAATTAGTTTGTGACTGTATTTACTGTAGCATTGAATTTTGACTACAATAAATGTCTGTTTGTTTTATTGTATAAATTAATTCTTTACATTGACCTATATTTCAATTTATTAAAATAAAATATTTAAATACTTTGATTTTAAAAAAGATTAAAAATCAACAAAAATATTTTAATTGTATTTTAAATCATTATCATATTTTATATATTAAACAATTTTATTTCATTAAATAGTTTATATTTTTACTTTTAATTAATATTTCAAGAACACTCATTAGTCTTTATTTTAAATGTATAAAAAATAATATATTATAGATATATTAAATAATAAATATATTATTTTAAAAATATTACTTTCAAAGAAATAACTGAAACAAACTTGCATTACATTAATTCCCGGCCCCCGCCCCCTTCCAATTTATTGCACTAGAAAGTAACATTAATTTTTTTTAATTCAAACATTATTCAATTTCATGTATTAGTATTAAATTATATTAAATAAAATATGAAAAATTATACTATTCTCATGATGTTTGGACTATCCACCTTGGTAAACATGACCCACCTTACTAAAAAGTAGAACTCAATTAGTTAAATATCATACATAAATTATTATAATTTTGTTATATCTATTTAATTCCTAAGATAAAAAAAAAAAGTCTTATCTTATAATACTTGCCACTATTACTAACATTATCAATAGTTATTGAATTATAAAAATCAGAAAAAATTCTCTGCAAACACCGAGAATCCTTATTAAATGCTGGGTTTGAAAATTTCTTATATAAATCAAATTGCAGGCATGCAGTAGAGTAACACCAGTAATTATTCCAATTTTTCGACGAGTTTTGGTGGAAGGGACTGAATACTAATCATAAACCATCGTTGTACTTATTTAAGTTTCACTGTCCAAATTATTCCACGTTTGTATTATGTTCAGAGTACTCAGTCAGCAAAACAATAACAAATTACCCATGCATATCCTAATACTTTCCAAAGTCAAAAAAATAAGCAACCATCAAGTAATAAGTAATTACCTAGAGTGGACCATAAAGGAGGGGGACAAGTGGTAGCTCAACCTATGATTTTACCACTAGAGTAGTGTGTGTACCTTACTCCCATCCCATTATCAAATAGGTTAGGATTCAGATCTCACCAGATAGAATAGAAGAGATGCAATTACAAGCTGGAATCATCAGTCTCTTCAAGACATAAATCTGTATTGAAGGGTTTAATCAGAGAGACAAAACCTGATCTTGAGCTAAATTCCAAAGAAAAACCAATATACAATTCTAGAGCAGTGGTCCTGTCCCTTTGATGCTTCTTGTACCAGTCTTCCATGAGGCTCCTTGTTTGCAATGATCTCTTTCATTTTCTTTTGTCTCGTTGCTCATTGTGCATTCATTTCTTTACTCCCAGTAAAAAGGGTTGTCACAAAAAAACACATGAGCTTGTACATATTTGACAAGCTCAAACTCTCAGGACCTGGCCAAAGCCAATTGCTTTGAAATTTTCCTAATTTCTTCTTCTCTCACTTTGATCTTCACTCTCCCTCTCTCTCTCTCTCTCTCTTTATATATATATATAATTGGTCCTCTAAGATGGGTAATGAAAACCACTACCACCATCAGTTTTACTATCAGAAAAGCACATTCCTTCCAATGCTTTGTTCAAGACCTTCCATCAAAGAGGTGACTCTTCCTCGATTCAGTGACCCTTGTGCTTCTTCTGGCAACGACCCTTTGTCCCCAAGAATCAGTTGCATGGGTCAGGTCAAGAGAAACAACAAAATAAGCGGCATTCCATCCTCACATAGACTCACTTTCACAACCAAAACCAACAACACCAACGCAAACACTACCTCCTCCCCTGTTGTCAAATACTCTAAGCTCAAAAAACTCTTCTCTGGCAAGAACTTTATTATTAGCACCCCAAAAACCACCACAGCCACCACCACCATCTCAAGCTGCAGATCAAGGCAACAACAAGTTTCAGATGTGGCCAAAAACCAAAAGTGTCTTGGCAACAATGTTATTTTCAACAAAAGCATCGAGGAAATGGATCCTCCTTTGCCTGTGGTCAAAAGGGTGTGCAAATTGGAAGAACCAAAAGAATTGGATAGTCTCTGGAAAAGAAGATCAGGTACGGGTAGGCCTGCACTCAAAAGTTTGCAGCTTCAACAGATTCACCATCCAAGGATTTGTGTTCAGCCTCCAACTGTTTGATTGCCTCTATGGGAACACAATCAAATCAACAGATCCAGAATTGTAATTTTTTTTAATTTTATTTCTTATTCAGATTTTGTTAGTTACATTAGATACAATGTAAATGGTTTTCTTTTCTCTTTTTCATTCTCATGGCTTCCAGTTTCCTAGTGTTGCTTGATTGATTGATTTCTTGAGGGCATCTCACATGGCGGCGATGCAGAGTTTCAGGGTCATGTTTGTGTAGATACATCAGCAAATTGGTCAAAGTCAAATGTTCAAAAATTTAAATATTTAATGCGTTTAGTTATTTTGTTTTGTGTTTCACATGGTTTACACTTTACAGTATCATTTATGATTAAAATTTAATTAGGATTGGGGGGTGGGGGTTAAACTATTTTGGAAAAATAATCAAAATTCAAACAGGGGCTTGTGTATTTAATGATAAAAAAAATGGGTTTGTGTAAAAGTAATAACGAGTTTTATGTGTAATGAGAAAGGAGAAATATTCGTAATGTACATTACTGAATGAAATTAATGAATTTCTGAATAATTTCAGTGAGTGTTTGTTTCTTTGATAGTATTGAGAAATACTCGTAACTTTTTATGACCACAAAAAAATAATAATATAAATACACTAAAATTAACTTAAACACACGTCACAATCTTCTATTCACTTAATTTTAAAATAAGCATACCTCAATCTTTCTTGAAGGAATAGAAAAGAGTGCGGTATATAAGAACAACTCTAATGATATCTCTTATCTTTGGTTTTGAATTGATTTTTGGAGGATTTTATTATGTCACATTAGAACTTATCATTGTTAAATAATATATATTTTTGTTATTTCTCTTATATGTAAGAGTATTTTAATTTTATTATTTTTTGACTTTATATTTCTTCTTTGTCTCTTATTCTTTTACTTTTGTTGAATAGAATTGAACCTCTTTATTTTCCTTTTGCGCTCTCTTTTTTTTTTTCACTTTGTTTATATTTGTATTGTTCACATGGTATATAGAGCAAATTCAATTCAAGCCACAATATTCACAGATCAAACAATCAGTCATCTATAGTGTCGTTCATGCAATTTGCACTCCATCAGACAACAGTTTTTTTATTTGCAACGGCAATTCGATTTGAAATTACTTTAAAAAAATTAAAAAAAGTTTTAAATATTATCTCATATTTTTATATTTCATGCATGTAAGGCCGAAGGCTGTTTGTTTTGTTTTATTGTTCTGAATGATGAAAAAAATATTTTTATATTTTATGTTAAAAAATATTTTAACATTAAAGAATTATTTTGTTTAAACACCATTCTGAGATCATTATTTATAATTGGACCGGAATCCGTTCTCTTAATACCGATAAAAACTGTAGTTGGAAATGGTCTAAGAGCATTCCTCTTGCAAGAAAATTATACTAACGTTTTGCCCTATGCATCAAAAAGAAATTATAAGAAGGAACTTGCACTATGCACATAAAAATATTAATTGCTAACTGCTTGTAATGGTCAACAAACATTGATAACGTAACAATAACATAATACAGGGCAGTATATTATTAAAGCCAGGTGGTGAGGGACTGAGGGTCACTCTCCTATTGATAGGACGGCCGTTTGTGTAGTTTGGACTTCGGTGAATTTGATGCATCCCGCGAATGCCAAACTCTGGAAAATTTGTGCAAACCCTTTAGGTTTTGTTTGGTAAGATAAAAGCAAAAAGAAAGGAATATAGTAGAAAAAAGTGAAAGAGCTATTATTTATCCTTTTTCTTATTTCTTCTTAATCATCCGAAAAAGGGAAGGATAGGAAATTATAAGACCCCACATATGATTCATTTCTCCTAATTTTACTCTCTCTCCTTCACATCAAACAAAAAACTAATTTTTCATCCTCCTTCTTGCAATATTTGAATTAAAGGTCTGTCATAAGGAACTATGGTTGGGAATACGAAGTCAGCATTCTACACTGTGAAAGCGAAGTGCGTGTAAGTAAATCCCCCAAAGAAGAGATGATGATCATATAATTAACTAATGATTTGTGAAGCTGAATAATTGTTCAAGTCAACAACATCAGGCCATAGTATGAATAATTGAATAGTATATAGTTAATGGACAAATATGATCAACTGGTAGCGAAATTTTTCAAATTGAAATATTGAATATATATATCTTTAGGAACGGGGTAGATAAATTGCTTTAAACAAGAAATGATGAATTCATAGTTTGTGCTTCCAATATCTAGCAGCAATGCATCACAATATTATTGAATATCTCCCATTATGGGTTTATGTCATCGTTGACAATTGAAACAGCTAAAACCAATTGAAGAGAAATATGAGGGCATGCAGCGAAACTGTGTACTTACCTAAAGGGAAAAAAAATAAACATATTGTAATTTAAATAAAAAAGTAGAAATTTATTACAGTTTCAAAACTATTTACAAATGTATGGCAACAAGCCACACCCCAATAGGATACAACTAGCCCCCACCAGGCGCAACTGGGGTCAAGTCGTGCCCCCACCAGACGTGTTTCAGCTGGGCGCGACTTGATCCAGTTGCGTCTGATGAGGGCGTGACTGATTGCGTCCTAATAGGGCGCAACTCGTTGTCATACATTTATAAATAGTTTTGAAACTGTAATAAATTTCTAATTTTTTATTTTAATTGCAATATTTTTATTTTTTTCCTACCTTAAGTTGAAAAAATTAAACTTATAATCCCGACAATAATCTCCTTTTTTTTCTTTCTAAATTATTTATATATATTGCCTCGGCAACGGGACGCCATACAACAGTGACTAAACCAAAAGTGTTTTTTCTGAAGTAATTAACAATGAAGACAGAAATACATAAATGTATAAGGGTTGTGATAATTTGACACTTCTTGCTTTCATTTCATACCTTTTCTTAAATCATATGTTATTTCATAACTTTGAAATACAAATACGACTTATTTTACATAAGTGTAAAATAAGGCATACCTTAAAAGAAGTGTGAAACACAAATCATTCTCTGGATGCAAATACCAAAGATTCAACAACTCAATGGGCTCATTTGTTATTAATTGAGTTGAAACCCTCTCTTCTACCCCTAAAAATATACTCAAGTCATTTGAAAGTCCTCTTGTACCAATCAAAGCCATGATCATGGAGATCCAAACAAATTATGGTTTATATTGATATTAACCTTGTAGCCATAAACTGAGAGGAGCAAATCATCTCGTGTTTACTAGACAAATCATAACTAACTTCTAAACAATCGTAGGAAATCCATATTAGTCAATGGTCAATAGTAAAATGTAAGTTTAATAGAAGGAAAAAAAATCTCTATTAACGTGTAATCTTAATTTTTCAACTTTATACTTAAACTTCGTCTCAATTTTTTAATCAATACAGCCAAACATTTCTATCACTTTTTTTTTTATAAAATTCTCAAATCCTGTTTTCTTACTCAAATAATTTAGAGGCTTAAAATGGATTTAATTTGAGATTGAAAATGGTTTTAAAGGTTAAAAAAATTGATAAAATTTGATGGATTTTGTAAGGTAGATGTTAAGGTTTTGAGGAAGGAAATTTTCAAAATCTTTTAATTTTGAGTGAATGTGACATTTTGATTATTGAATTTGGAGTAGAAAAGAGTTTAAAGCAATTTAATGAGTATAGTTCATAGAAATATTAAAAGGAAAATAATTTTAAGAGTCTTAAATAAATAAAACACTTAAGTGTAATTATGAAAAGAATAAAAGACTAGATTATAAAAAATTTAAATCGAAGTATTAAATTTGAGTAAAAGAGGGTTGCTAGCTACATTCTCTATGATCCTCTTTTTTTATGATTGGCTAAAATTTATTAGAACTTATCAATTTTAGTAGTTTTATTTCTCATTTAATGATTTTATCTTCTTATTTATAAGTATGATCCACATTGCTGAGTTCTAGTTGTTGGGTATGGCTCATATTTCGCCTTCAGAAGATAAGTCGATCGCAGACGGAGGTCCCGCTCATCGGGGGTCCGGGGGAGCCGCTCTAGCGGGGGTATAAGGGATAGTGCCCCCGAAGCTCTTCGAGGCATGATACTGTTTTGGGCTTGGGATTTATTATTTGTAGATTAGGCTTTGGCCCATGAATAGTTACAATACTTATGATTTATAAACCTATATATTTTCTTGTAATATGAGTACATTGTAACAAGTGTGTGAGGAGAATATAGAGAAAAGCTGAACGTAGCCCACATTGAGTGAACTAGGGTAAACTTTTCTTCCCTTTCTCTCTTTGTGTTTTCCTTGATTATTGTATGATTATTCAGTACCATTACTAGTAAATTTTAGTTAATCATAAAAAGAGTTAAAAAGAGAATGCTATTAACATTTTTCTTGAAAAAAATTACTCGACAACTAAAGTTGTATATTAGTTATAGTATAAACAAAAGTACAATTTAAAGGTAATCAATAAATCACTTCAGACTACATTACTTTAATGCTTAAATACATAGTTTTTTTTCAAAAAAAAAATATAAAGTTGAATTAGGCTCAATTGGTCCAGGAACTATATTGGATAAATTATTTAATTAATTTATTTTATAGATTAGAATTAATCAATTACTAGAAATTATTATTAGTTATCAATAATTATGATCAATAGTTATAATTATAACACTAAAATAATTGATGAATGGACTTGTGTCTTAAATAGTACAGAAGATGGGTGTCTAGATAGTTAGGATGTATCCTTAATTTTGATGCCTAAGTCATTCTTTTTCTAAATAAATATGGCAGTTCCACATTATTCTCAAGATCTTCTCCACTTTTTACTCTAATAGTAAATCTGATTTTAAGATCTTAAACCATTTTTTGTAGGTATTACAAGAATTGGATGCAAATAAATTTTGTGGAGAGAGTAAAAAATCATTTTTTTAAAATAAATGCAGATTTTGACAATTTTTCTACAAGAACTAGATCTCTACATAGAGATCCAACTACTCCAATAATGGATCTTAGCAAGATCAGATCTTGAGACCAAGATCTCCTTACAAGACCCCTTATTGGAGATGTTCTTAACTATTTATATTTACTGGGCTCCACTTTAAGTAATCTATTTAAGTAAGTCTGTTAGACCACCAAAAGGATGCGATATGGGCTAAATGAGTGGATATCATATTGGCCCACTTTGACATAATGAAAACCCTAGCAGTGTCCATAAATAAGGAGCTTGGTTACGGTCCCCAAAGTACTAAGATACACAATTATCTCCCTTCTCTTACATTTGAAGAGTTTCAATAAATAAGGATTTTGGTTACGGTCCCCAAAGTGCTAAGATACACAATTATCTCTATTCTCTCACATTTGAAGAGTTACTATGACCCTATTGAGGAATCAAGAGATTTAGGAAGAAGGAGAACCTAAAACCATTGGTTCTCTTGTTCATGACTTTGATTATTACAAGTCTTCTACGTCACTAAAGTGATTGGTTGCCATAAATCCAGGTATTTCCTTTTATATTTAACAAAGCATGTTGTCCAACTTAGAATTTTGATGTATTGTTCTGGATTGTGAGAATTTGATGTTTTCTAGTAGCGATTATTTCATTAATCTAAGTCTTTTATTAATTCAATTTCCCTTTATTTAGTTGGAAGTTATCAAAATGCACTTATCCATTAGAGAGAATCAATTAGGTTGTTCTTGAAGGGCCATTTCATCATGTTTTAATATTTGGATGAGAACTCAATTTTACATAAATGATGTACCTAATTCATATAGGGTTTGCTTGGTCATCTTCTAGAGATCAAACCTCTAAAATTTCATGCATATTCATTTAGTCACTAAAGAGAATTCAGTGAGTCAAATTTTCAAAAGATTCACAAAACCCACTTGAAGACTCGTTTATTCATTTTGCATCTCTCAATTTATGCAAAGATCTTAAAGTCTTTTTATCTTACTCTTCAATTGATTTAGGGGTTCTCTTTATTGCTTCCAAGAGACCATAACCTTACTATTTTATGCGATTTTAGTGGACAAATTGAGATAGTTAATTGCATTTACAAAAAACACTAATGCCAAAATTTGAAGGTGACCACAATCCAATGGTTCCAGAAAAGTGTCTAGATTGTTTTATTTTGGATTTGGTATTATAAATTTAATTGACAAAATTTTGTAATTTCATGGGAAAAAATGGTTTTGCATCACATGAGTAGTATTTGTTGGTCCATATTAGTTATGATTCTACTAAAATTAAAGTTGAAATCTAAAGTATTATTAAGAGAGTACAGATGTTAAAAAATGATGGGAAAAAATCATTGCCAAAATTTATTTAATTATTTCTTATTTTGGAAATTTGAAGGAGGGGCTGTTTGAAGCCCATAAAATATTTCAAGTAATAGTCAAAGCTTATTTAATAATTTTCAATTCTACAATCAACTTGATTTCTCTATTATGTGAGTAACAGTAATGTATATTATTCTCTCTTAGTCAATGGATCTATTTCAATTGATTGAGCAAGATGGATATTATCTTCGATTTCTATAGGTCAAAAAAATATTATTTTGTCTCAAAGTGTTATGACTATTGTAAAATCAGTTTTGGCTCATTTGAATTATTAATTATTGTTGTTTAAGCCAAATTTTTATTTTGATTTATTGGAGCATTATATTATTTTGACATAACTTTTGAAGCAAATTATACTAACTACTCTTAAAATTTTGTGAAATCACAACCCTTACTTTTATCTACTTGTACACTAATCCCCCTTAATTATTTGAAAAAATTACATCATGATCTCCTGTAAGGTTATTTTAAATGTTAAAAGTATGAATATTTGTGTAATTTTACAAAACTAATATAATTTACTCATTTTTTTTATTATGTAGTATATTGTTTTAATATTATGTTTTTTTATTATGTAGTATATTGTTTATTCATTATGTTTTTTTGTTATGTGGTTATCGTTTATTCATATTCACACTCGGGTGTCTTTTTAATCCCATAAGAAACTAAAATATAAGTAGCTATACAAGTAGGGCAAAAAAATCAAAATATTAATATTTTAATAAATAATTACGAATTTGCTAACAGTCTGAAACTATTTATCAATCTGGAAGAGGGAACACGCCTAAAATGGGTACGACTGGTCACGCCCAGATTAGGCATGACCAGGGAGGTGATCATGCATAATCTGGGCGTGTTGCCTATCCACCAGATGACGACACGTGTCAGACATACAAGAAACGGTGTGTATATAAACTTTGAAAGGTCATAACTTTTGATTGGAATGTCCGATTGAGGCAACATCGGTGGCAAAATGCTCAAAATTGAGAGGAGAATGCCTAAGCAAATCCCAAAGGAGATTTGGTCAACTATTTTTTCCAAAAAATGCTTCTAAGTGTCTCAAAATTAGGATTTAAGATTCAATCATCCAAAAATTTCCTTTTTGTCTACTTTTTTAATTATTTAATTAGTTAATTTAATGCTATTTTTTATTTTTTCAATTACTTCTCTGAATTTTGAGCGTTTTGACATATCGTACATTCCAATCGGACATTTTTATCAAAAGTTATGACTGTTCGAAGTTTATACACATATTTAATGTTATTCTTTTTTTTTATGATAACAAAATAAATAAATTTCATTTAATTTAAATATTATTTATAGTATAAGTTGTCATTATTATTTTTCATTTAATATCATCCAAATAATATCATCCAAAATACCTTTTAATAACAATAATAAAAGTATTAGCATCTAGGATTGGCCCAAGGATAAGAGTGTAAGACTGTCCAAGTCCTTATTTTAGGTTCAAAATATATATATATATATATATATATATATATATATTATTAAAGACCGTGACTTAGTTATAACATTTTGCATCCATCCTATGTACACGCGGAAGGTCTTAATTTTTTTCCTTCGTTTTACTCTCTCTCACCTATATATATATATATATAAATATGAATAATTTTTTTAATTAAAAAAACTTTGCATTGCAATCATTACCAGCTAGAATATGAATGCAAATCTTCATGAGATAGATTTGAACCTTATTTAATGAAATTATTAAGTTATAAATTTAATCAATTATTAAAATAATTATTCATAATTTTAATTGGTGCATATAGTAAGTATTTTTTTTTTTAAATAAGTATGTTTCTCTAAACATATTAATTATTTAATCTACAAGTTTGTATTTTTATAATTAACACATAAATTTAATTTAACGTATTTTTTTAATGTAAATTTATTATTTATCTGATTATTCCATAAATCATTAACACTAATAGAATGGAAGACTCAATATACATTTTTTTTTGCTGAATAAATAAATTTAGGTGAGTTAAACTATGATGCCTTTCAGATAAAAAAAATGATGGAAAAATAATAATAACAACTTATACTATAAATAACTTATACTAATTTAAGAATAACATTAAAATGATAGAATAGAATGAAATTTAAATTAAATGAAATTTATTTATTTTGTAATCATAAAAAAAATAACATTAAATATGTGTATAAACTTCGAACGGTCATAACTTTTGATAAAAATGTCCGATATGTCAAAACGCTCGAAATTCAGAGAAGTAATTAAAAAAAATAAAAAATAACATTAAGTTAACTAATTAAATAATTAAAAAAGTAAACAAAAAGGAAATTTTTGTATAATTAAATCTTAAATTCTAATTTTGAGACACTTAGAAGTATTTTTTGGAAAAAAAAAAATAGTTGACCGAGCCCAAGCCTTCTCTCAATTTTGAGCGTTTTGCCACCAATTTTGCCTCAATCAGACATTCCAATCAAAAGTTGACTTTCCGAAGTTTATATACACACCGCTTCCTCTATGCCTGACACATGTCGCCATCTGGTGGAAAAGGAACACACCCAGATTATGCATGACCACCCCCCTGGTCACGCCTAATCTGGGAGTGTTCCCTCTTCCAGATTGGTAAATAATTTCAGACTGTTAGCAAATTCGTAATTATTTATTAAAATATTAATATTTTGGTTTTTTTTGCCATACAAGTAGAGGTTCATAAAACTAGCAGTGATCTTGCATGGAAAACGATGATGGTTTATCGACATTAACATATGCAATAGGTTCAATTATCACTAACTACATAATAGAAATGCAGTAAAAAGGGGGAAATACAAATCTATGAGGTGGGAGTTAAGTATAATTTGTATGCTCGGTGGATCTGATATCGAGCACGATCCCTTTCAGAAGTACTACGACTGCCATAAAATATGTACACATCAACTTTACAGAAAAACAGGTGATTCCCTGATCTTCCCTTGTATGATTACAAGGAATGCTTCCGTTTAGTCCT
This sequence comes from Glycine latifolia, assembly GCA_013407115.1. Classification (NCBI taxonomy): domain Eukaryota; kingdom Viridiplantae; phylum Streptophyta; class Magnoliopsida; order Fabales; family Fabaceae; genus Glycine; species Glycine latifolia. Next base: position 37,919,931 of record CM023944.1, on the reverse strand, counting down.
TCCCACAAATGTGTCAATAAAACGGAATGCATAACCTTCTAATACAAGTAAATGCAAGAAATGCTCATCCACTGTACAGTTTACTCTCACAAGGAATGTACAATGCTAACAAAACTAGCCCCCCGCCAGAGCAAAAAGCCTATCTTTACATTTTGCCATATTCTCAAATAAAACTTCCCCACGAGAAAAATAGCATGGCATTGAATATTATGGATGTCAGCCTCGAAGGAAAAATAAAGAACCAGGCTGGGATCCAACACACTACCTATCATGCTCCACTGGTTCACTAGCATATACGTCCTCGTTAGAGTGCTTCTCATTTGACAAGCAATCAGCAGGAACATATGCATATCCTTTAGGTAGCATTGAATTCTTCATAGATGCTTCATCTGATGTCATAACAAGCTCTTTTCCGAATGTCTCGGAATGCTGTAATTACAAATAAGTAAGACCACATTAGAACTTGTCCCACTCAATCCACAGTTCACTCACCCCACAAACTAGATATTTCAGAGTGAAAAATGAACACAACAAAAATTGGACATCGAAGTTTTTGTCATTACTCACCTTTCTAGATTTGGATCTCCATCCACCTTCATCTGAAATATTGCATGATGCAGCAGCTCTCTGAGGAACCTTCTTGCCAGAAAATTGCGATCTATCCAGAATCTTGTGGTTGTATCGACTTTGAGAAGTTGAGCAGTCATCGTCCAATTTTGGGTCTGTGTCCATAGATATGGCGACTCTGACACGGCGCTTGGCAGAAACTGAACTGTCCACAGTAACATCATCTGATCTTTGAAGTGGTTCACTGCATGATCTGTATCCCTCTGTGTTCCCTTTAAGGGACGTTGTAGCTGATTCTGAACTACCATCTGGAAGGATGAAAGGGCTATGAACCAGCACCGACCTAGCAACATGATCTCTTTTAAAGGCCAGTATGTCATGTGAAGAGAGTACCAATTCCCTCTGTAGATGTCCACAAGACCAAAAGTTAATAATCAAAATGGTTATGCAGGACAATTTGTATGAAAATCAAGACATGAGAATGTACAACCTAACTGAAAATGCTATATAGAGATTCTGTATATCACTCTGGAAAGTCGAAATGACGCAATTGAATGTCATCAATAATACAGGGTCGAATGGAGGAAAGCCACTTGTGGGCCTTGATTTTGTTGAGTATTAGAAGAACAGTGAGGTTACCTTTATTTTTTCCCGTTTGACAATTCTTTCACAAAGGAGACGTAATCTCTCTAGTTCAACCTGTTTCAAAAATATAGAGAAAGAATCAAGTAATTTGATAAACTTTGAAAAAGAGCTAGTGTCGCTTACAACTAGCAGAGATTTCAAAACAGAAGTGATCTCATGCACAAATAACTATAATACTGACAACTGTCATCTTGGTAACAATTGTCCACAAAGCACTAATTAATATAAGAGTTAGACTGTTCTCAACATTTTGTAGGACTTACTAAAAAAAAGATAAATGATACACAAGTTCAGACTTCAAAGATTAAAAAAAATACAACTTTAGTCTGTTCCATCAAAAAAAAATCAAAACAATTGTATGATAATTTTAAGGCTAAAATATGTTTCTAGTCCTCAGAAATATGGAAATGCTCGGTTTCTATCCCTGCGAAATTTTTGGTCTACTTTTCGTCCTCATATTTTATAAATGTGTCATTTTTTGGCTCAGGATCATGTTCGGTTATATCCGATCCTAAGTGGCATTATTTTTTATTTTAAAATTTAAAATATGAACGGCAAACAGTGTCGTATCAAAAGAAGGAGAAGCCCACAAAAGAAGAAGGAACCACACCACGTAAAACACCACAATCAAAAGTAACAATGAATGGAAAGCGGTGTCGTATCACAAGCACAACCGCAACAAGAAGAAGTCTTCCTCCAAGCAGCCTCTCACCGCCGATCCCTCCTCCAACGTCTTCAGCTCCGTTCAGGGCCATTCCGAGGACCGCCGCATACGCCAAGGCTGAAGCAGCTGTAGCCACAGCTCCAAGCAGATCAAAATGGCATTTCAACGACGTCGACTTCAGTAGGTGAAGAAGGTGAGGCAGAAGAAACCAAAGAAGCCGAAGCTGCTTCTAGAATCAGTGCCAATGATCTCAACGCATTTCTCGCTGAGATTATCATGAGTGTTTCGTTTTCGCAATTGATATGCTGTTATTGTGATTCATTTGTTTGTTGTTCATTGAATGTGACGGACAAAAATGAATCACATTTGTGCAGGCTTCGTATGAATCGCAGCAAGATATTATGCTGATGCGATTTGCTGACTACTTCGGTCAGTGAGTGGAGCTCAATTCCCATGGCTGAAGACGTTCAAAGAGTCTTCCATTCCGAAGATTGTTGATGTGAGTTGTTTCTGTTCCTTTTGTTTTTTATTTTAATTCGGATTATGATTTGGAAACAAATTGAACGATTTTGTGATGCGCGTGCCATACAGTAGTATGGTATAGAATTTTGAATTGCATGAGTGAGTTCTGATCAGATTGTTATTTTATATTGTTTGTGAAAAAATGTTGCTGAATTATGTGCCTTCTGTAATGATCTGTCTAAAGCAATGCTCTTTTTGTGTTCATTGTTGAGAGAAACCCAAAGCAGACCCTTTTTGATTTGGGGTCTAGGGATTTCAAATTTGGGGGTGGGAATTTCTGATTTGGGAGTTAGGATTTGCCTTGGCTACTTAGAGATGGTAGGCTTTTTGGTTGGAGGTGGTGGCTGTTTGGTTCAAGTGTGGTGGTGATGGTGGTTCATGTGCCGTGGTGATGGTTCAGGTGGTGGCTTGTTTTTTTTATATTTATTTACAATTTGTGGCGGTTAAAAAACACCACAAACTATATTATTGTATTTTTTATTTTTTATACAATTTGTGGCAATTTTTAACCCCCATAATTTGTATTTTAAACTTTAAAATAAAAAATAATGCCACTTAGGATTGCATATAACCTAACCTAGCTCCAAGCCAAAAAAATGACACATTTATAAAATATGAGGACGAAAAGCAGACCAAAAATTTTGCAAGGACGGAAACTGAACATTTCCATATTTCTCTAGAAACATATTTTATCCTAATTTTAATACATTATATTCACTACTAGATATCAAAACATAACCTTAAGGGAGAGGCACCATTAAAGTGTAAAAAAAGAAATTTAAGTACTTAGAGGCAGTTACTAATCATTTCAGTTATGCTGAACCATGGAGAGACCTAATGCTATATATCAGAAGACACTGCATCAAAAAGTTTAAAAGTTTAGACTGGAAATTTAAAATTTAGGAAATTTTTATGTTCTCCAATCTACTATTTCTTTAATGCCAAGTACTTTCATACTCAACCCGCTTGTCATTTGTTACAAAACTATGCCACTGTATCCTATGCCCACAACAATCATTTGAAAAGATACTTCCAACCCCATAAAATTTTCAATTCCCTCACCAAGGAGAAACTCAACAATCTCATTACTTCACTTAACTAAAGATTAAAAGATGCAAGAAATGACACCACCACACCATTACATCATGTTTAGGCTGACCTACCGATCCAAAATCAAGATCCACCCAAAATCATTATCAAACAGAATTTAGACAGCTCGATATTTTAAGCAAACTTAGAAGTCTACAAATAAAACATTCCAATTTCCAAAGAAAATGAATTGTATTATCAAGCCATGCAAAAAATGAGAAAGTGGGTTAAAAAATGGGAAGTGTCTCACCCTAATTTGCCTGATACTTTTTAACTCTTCAATTCCATGTTTTTGAGTTTCAGCCTGACAAATGAGGAGCACAAACTTAAGATACCATTATGGTAGACAAACAAAGCACATTTTATTACAAGAGACAAAATCAAACCTTTGCCTTCTGCTCCAAACTATGTTTTTCACAGTAAGCTTTGTGTTGAGCCTTGCCACCAGTAGGCCTCACATTCATGTACAAACCAGCACTTCTAGCACAGGATGCATGGAATGTGGTCTGACAATGGCCATAGCAACACTGCATTCACCATTCAAACATTAACTTGTCAATCAGAAATGTTAAATCCAAAAGCTTGCATTCAACCAGCACTTCTTCTAGCATAGAGAAGAAAATTCATTTTCTATGTTAAAATACCTTCATGCATACACCATGCTTGTGATGGCATATGCAACAAATGTTAACTCCTTTTCGCAAAGTTTCCTGGCATTCAATAATGTACACAGATAGGTGTTAGAAAAAGATAGTTAAATGCTTCTTTTAAAGTAGATATGCAAGAACAAGGAGGTTGGAACCAAAATAAGGAATTCAGTTTCACCGATGTACATACCATTCCTTCAACAGCATCTGTTTGTCCTCTTTTGAATGTAGACTCAAAAACCCACTGGTACATAATGCAAATACAAGCAAGTTTACACTTAGCCAAACTTAGGTATCAAAGGAAGAAAGAACTATCCCACAGTAATCAAAGTAGAATAATTAACCTCAGCACAGAAGGCATGAACCCATTGACCATCAGAAGACTTTCTAAAAGCACCAGTAGTACCACCACAGAGAGCACATTCTGTAACAGGCTTCTCCCAGAAATTGATAGCAGATGCCCCAGAGCTTCTAGAGGACAAATCTTCACATAACTCACAGTACCACGGACCTGTTGTTTCTTTCACACTACGATAACAATCCAAGTGCACCGAAACCTGCAATACAAAAAGAATTACTATGGGACATAGGCAGAAGAAAAAAAACATGAAAAGAGACAAGGGCTGAGTCCTGAAACCTTGCAACCAGCACAGACTAGGATAGGATTTAAAATAAACTCTGATCGTCTGCAAATATCACATGATTTACATTGCTCCTTAGACAAATCTGAGGTTGGCATGCAAAAATCCGAATATTTCTCTGACGAAGTTCTTGTCACAGCTACTCTTGAAAGTGTCTCTTTGGCTCGAGGCATTGGCTGAGAACAAGCACCGGTTCTTCCATTCAGAGTATCCAATTTTAACAAATTCTGCAAAAAGATCGTATTATGATGTTAATACAATTAGCTAATAATTAGAGACAGAGAAACAACAAAGTATCTATTACCTCCTGTTGCATTGATTCATCTAAGGTGTCTTTCCGGAGAGCCCTAGTAGATGCTGCTGCTGCAGCAGTTGCAGCAGCCAGCACTGCCTGTGCTTCTTTGTGCTTTCTTTCTTTTCTGCCTTGCTTTTTTGCCTCTCTAAGATCACGCAGATACTGATTAACAATAACATCATCCCATCTTTGTTGATGTGCCTTATCAATCTCGTGTGGCAAACTCTTGGCAACACTGTAGATTAAGTTATCTGCGATTACAAAATCAAGAACAGTTAATGATAGCTCTAAGTTTTGAATGCGGGATACAAGACAAACAATATTACCAACTTCAAATTAATTTAGAAAAACAAGTGCGATGAAAATTTAGGAAAGAATTAGAACAGACCAATATGCCTCTTTTTTGCAACTGCATTCTGCAATAATCTACGCTGAAAATAAACAAGTTCCCCCTCCAATTCATCTTGTGGAGAAAATTCAAAAAGACCCTTTTTTTTAGCCCTAACCAACTGCTCCATATTTACTTCATCAAGCTTTGAAAAATCAATGCGAGTTAAGTTCTGATTTTGGGTACTTGAGCAGGCACTAGCCCCAAAGGATTCAACCAAAGAAGAATTTCCCTCATCACTTGAACCTGCTGAGAGGAATTTATTAGACCATTCCAAAGAACATTAAAGAAAACACAAAGGATCCCTTATGTGGTCATTCTAATTTTCCAAACACATAAAAACCTATTTATTTTATATTTAGGTATAATACCATGCCAACATTGGTTTGCCATATTCTGAGAATGGATTTTTTTCACATATCTTATACCCAAATATTATATAAGCAGGCTATACATATTCTGGAAATTAGAACGATCATACCAAACACCTCTTAAAAATATTCAAATCTATCTTACATATAATGTCCTCCAAGGGCACCCCATCACGAATCTGCAGCAATTTTTTGTTGATGTATGGATGAATGTAACTAGAGATTGCATCTTTGTTTCTGCATTTCAAATAATGAAACTTGGGTTTTAACGGAGAATACCAACCTATGTAAGTCATATCAAAGGATGTTCACTAACACATAATAAGAGACAGAAAGTAGTACATGCTGCAAATAACAAAAATATCCACTTTGAAAAGCTCACATGAAACCAAAATCAGGTGGTTCTGAAGCAGAATGAACAACACAGTGATCAGAAAGCACAGAAGCATTTTGCAAACAAGCAGTAGACTTGTCTTCTGAGACACAACCAGAAGCATTGCCTGCAAAATGAAGCTACACGCTTTAAAAAACACTAAATAGCAAGAGAATAAACACATTAACTCAATATAGAAATAAGAGATTCCATACGTACTCATAGAAGTAGCTCAGACAAATTTAATCAAAATCCTTAAAAACTATGCTTTTCACCATACTAAAACCATGCTCTTCACCATACAAAAACCATGCTTTTTCTATTAAAAGAGAAAGAATAGAAGGTGGAAGGGATTTTCGAAAGAAATCGCCATATACTAGTAACTATTGAATTCTTAAAAAGACAGTTATAAAATGAAACCATACCTTGAACTTCATGAAAAATATCCTCAGACTTGGTTAAGTTCTGCATGAAATAAAACAAAGTTAAACAAAATTATATTTTTTTACAAATTCTAGTTTCTGTGGAGCAGATGGAACAGGCAAGCTGTAAAATGAAAAGACAAACTAAAAATTTTATCGAGCAACTTAGTTGTCAAAAGTATTTAATCAGGGGGGGCCAGTAGATTGAGAACATAAGTATATTTTTTTACCATTCCATTTATTTCATCAATAAGCAGACAAAGGGTGTAAAAAAACTCCATTTCATCAAGTTCGTCCAAAACATCCAAACAGACAGCCATATTAAGGAGGATATTTTGTTATCAGTCTATTTCATAATATTTCTCTCCATTGCATAGTTTCTTTTTTTATTCATTGATCATGTCCTTATATCAATCATATCCAATTGGAAATCAAATTCTTGGACAATAAAGAAGCACAAAAATATTGGAATTTGGAAACATGAAGCTCATCAACACCCACATAATTCGAATTTAAAATCAAATCACCATACAAAATCATGAAGATAGAGTATGTCACTAGTCAGGTAAATCAACGTCCTTGAAAGTAGACCGGTCATGAAAAAGGAACAAACAGAACACAGAAGAAAAGAATGCTTCTATGGAACTTATAAACTGAATGTTGAACATATTAATATTGTGTCTGACATTTGGCAACAGTGCTTTTCCAGTTAAGTATCACACTTCACGCACAAGTACTAGATCCAAAAAAGAATTACAAAAAGCAGATGTTGATATGACCATATATATATAACCCATGCATTGAAGGAGAGTAAAATCTCTACTAAAATCAAAGAATGTTACTTCAAGGATACCATTTTCCAAATGAGACCCAACTGACAGAAACAGGAACAAAACTGTAAAATGAAACGGGATCAAAACTGGATCTAGAAACTGGACTCTCCTACAACAATCTGAATTTCCTCTCAAATCAAAAGATAAAACCTCCCTCTCAAACCCCCTTTTATTATTTATAGGCATGCCATGTTTCTCTTATTATCCCAGCCCCCAACCCTCAAACTAACTACTTATTCTACCAACGATGGGATTTACCAATCACCCACATATCATATTGGCTTTTTTGGGTTGGTCGGAAAAAAATACTCCTCCAATGGGCAAAGGAGGGTTGTGTTCAGTAGCCAACGTAAAACTCATTGATATATCGAACATGGGAAAGAAATTTAAAAGAACTTATCTGACAACACATGTTGGAAAGATAGAAAAAGGACAGCTTTCAGCTTTCCAAAGCTAAAAAAACTAACAATAATAGGAAATGGATGAAATTTCACAAACTATATTAAAATGGAATTGGCAACTTATATAATGAGTGCAAACATCACCGAGATTTCTCAAGACCGAAGCAGCAGCAGAAAAAATAACACAGAATTTGGACTTAGGGCATAACTCATCCCCAAAATCCGGCTTGTGAAGTTAGGACTGTCCGAGCTTTATAAGCTCGATTTAAGCTATAACCTCTAGTCACTAAACACCACCCATGAGGCTTCAATTAAGGATGGGAACAGACAAATATACATAACTTGGATAATATTGAGTCTTTAATTAGGTATCAAACTTATATGATCAGGTAAAATTTAGCCTATCTAATCTAAATACCAAATCCCAAAACAAACTTCAGACCGCTTAAAACATTCAATCATCCAGAATTAGGTATTAGAATACTATTTAATTACTCAAAGAATCAAAGGAAAATAAATTTCAGAAATAAAATTACCATTTCAGTTGCATTGGGAATGGATGCTTCATTATAATTTGTTGGATTGTCGCAGTCAGACTGACCTACTCTGCACATGTCCACCGGCATTCCATTCTCACCAGTAACCCCTTCAGACGAACATATCACATTATTATCCTTCAAAATCCTAATGTTACTGGTGGTTCTTCTCCTGGGCGGAACTGACTTAACAGCAACAGGATCCAACAAACCCGAATCTGATATTGGTAAAGTATCAGAACCATCTGTGGCTCCACTATCATTTTTGGATGCATTGGCTGGTTTGGATTTAACTTTTATACCCTTCTGAAATGCATTAGTATATACATGGGCTTTTAGCCAATTAACTATTTTGTGTCGGACATCAGGGGCCATATAAGCTTCCTGCAAGGATTAAGTTTGGGATATAAGACTAAGAAACAAATATTATGCTAAGAATAACCATTTTCAACAAGTGTACATGACAAATTTTATGCATTACATTGGTATTTGCAGTTAATGTATCTGGTGAAATGCCAATCTCCAATGCTACATCTTTTACATCAACTTTTCCTCGATCAATCAACTGCCAAAGAGTGAATGCCAATTCAAAACAAGCAGAGAATAAGATCAATTATTTACAAAATTATAGTTTTACCCAAAACAAATACACATATTTTGTAATGCAAAATACCTTTTTCAAAACAAGTGCAAAACTGAGAGAGTCAGATGCATCAATATTCTCATTGGCTCTCCCTATCACTCCAACATTTTGTTGGGGCACAGCACCACATCCCAACATGTCATCATGAGCACTTATCAAGCAATCAGATAATCCTCCATCTGGTGGTTCAACATTATGGTTCAGTTTGTCAGGACTACTATCAGAAGCTAATTCTCCATTCCTGCAATCTTTCAAGTTCTGTTCACCACTCACTGGCAATGTCACTGGAAAGTCATTGGCTTCTGAGATATCATTCCTAACTGCGATAGAGCCTTCCAATGGCAAGATGCTTCTGTTTTCTGGTAAATCTGAGTGTTTCAAGCAAAAAGCCCGCAACTCAACCTGAAAAAGCATGACACATAACAATCACTCCAGTAGCACTACAGTTGAAACACTTGTGACTTAAAAAAAACAGGGACCATTGGCAAATTAGAAACTGTTCCGACATTGATATTCAACATCTTGTTTAACTTCTTTTTTTTTTTTTTTACTTTCTTCCTGGAAAGGGAAGCAGGGATTTTGCCCAGAGAAATACAGATTACTCACATTATCATTACCATACTTTGCCCAAACCTCCATCCTATGTCTAGCTTCCCTTGCACATAAAGGATGGAAAGAAGCTCTGCAGCTTCCTGAAAATACCACATAGAAGAAATGACTTGCGAGTTACAAGAATTTGAGGAGCGTGATATACTTAAGAATACAAACTAATACAGGATCAAAAGGAGCACATCAATTGAAATATTTACTATTGAGAAACAGTAGCAGCAGCACATCACACAAAATAAGGTTGGGCTACATAGATAGCACCGCGCCATTGGGCTGAATTAAAGATCACTCTCTCAAATATATTATTCACAATAAGATTCCTCTTAACAACTCCCTCCAACATTCTTCTTGGTCTCCCTATATCCCTTTTCACTCAGCTAAAAACTATGCAATCTATTCTCTACACCTATGATCTCGTAGCCAGTCTCAAACCTAGGTAAAGTAGGAGTATTGTGTTCGACCCTCAGCAAACAATGAAAAACTTGTCAAAATCCCAAACATGGATCATTCACAACACTTAAAAATAGACAATAAACTCATGTTCCCTGTTCAGAGAATACCAGTTTACAAAACTGAATCCCAAATCCTATATTGCAATAGATCAAAACATCAACTTATGAAACACCTGTCTGCAGTAGTTAGTATAGTCATTTTAAAGGCCTGGTCAACTAGCTTTCAAGAACAACACTAGTACCCCCATGGTTTATACATCACGTAGTTGATTTTATATGGGTTTGCTGTCAAAAGCAGTGATTGAGACTTGTATCTATTCAAAATCAAAGCTGAACAGTAATTGAACACGTTCTCACCAGCAAATACCAAGACAATCAATGCTCTCTCTTGCCACAGAATAACAAGCCAAAGTAAAAATCAGGTTGGCAAAAAGCCTTGAAGCTGCTGAAGATTTGTCTTTTTAAATAGAGAATTTCATTATCTTATTTTTTGTTAGAGCAGATTCACTACAAATTGTTATTAATGAAAAAAAATCAACTACACAAAAGTAATTTCAAAATCTTCCCTGGCATATTTCAATTACAGAATAGACACACATTCCATAGTTTCAAAACAATGCAATACTGGCCTAAGAAATGAAAAATGCATAGTACAGTGATGCAATGAAACATACCATGACTACACCGAACAGATGCACCACACTTTGCTTTGCAAACACTACACACTAATTTCTTCCGGGTTTCCTTGATTTCTTCAACATTCATAACAGGTTCCATCTTCTTCAAATCATCTATATAAACCTCAGGCATCCACAGAGAGCAAAACAAGTGCACAAATGGGACTGACCCCGCACCTTCCACGCTGCTATTAACTGGTTTTAATGCGCCACCCTTCTTTGGGCAAAGAACACAAGGATTCACCGACTCATCAACATCACCCTTTTGCTTGCACCAGGAGCACAGCCAAGCCTCATCTACATCACCATGCACACCATAGCACTTTCGGTGAACTGACACTTTACAAGAAGCACAGACAATTAACCTATTGGAATCTCTGCCAGTGTCTCCCCTGCCACAATAATGGCAAAACAGCTGGCCCTCATCACAAGGACAAGTCATTACAACTTTCTCCAAACCAGCTTCAGCACCCAAAAGCCTCCTTTTCTTGGTAGGGCGCTCAGAAGTCAAAGAAACCCTATTCCTACAACCTAAAAACCACTCTAAACTAACAGAAGAATCAGAAATGTCCTGACTCTTGTCATCCTGAGGAGGAGCTTGTTCGACAGCAACTTCGTCAATTGCCTCAATTACCAACAATTCATCCTCATTTTCCACCACTTCACCATCCTTGTTTTCATCCTCACCCTTTTCTCCATCCTCACTACTAACTACTATGTTGAATTTTGGAACAGGCTCCATTTCATTCCCACTATTACTAGTAACTGCATTGTACCTAGGAGCATTTCCCAAACACGGGATGGTGAAACAGTCCTGAGACACTAAACTAGAAGTGCGAGAGGCCTCAAACAAGGTGTCAATATCAGCCAAGGTCAAGTCCCTAAAGTACTCCTCCGTCTCAGTCCAAATGTTAGAATCCGCTGGCTTCTTCTGGTTTGCCCTATTCGACGATTTCCTCTTATTCGCGCCAGAATGAGACTTCTTGGGACGCCTCCGGTTGTCACCCTGCCGGTTCAGCAAACTAGCCAAGCCACCGGGGAGAGTAACCGCAGCGGCGGAAGTCGACGTCTCTTCAGCAACATCGAAAGGCGAACGCTCCGCAAGCGCTTTCCTAGCCTGGGACAAGTAATCAATTCCACGCACGGCGGCAGAGTCGCGAGGAATTTCAGCCGGAAAATTAGCCTCGCACCGCCTCTCCACGGCGGCAGCATCACCTCCCTCCACCATGCCCTCCCACGGGTGACATCGGCCCCCGGTCATCGCCGGCAACAACAACGTACATAGGAAGCAGAGCATTCCATCATATAAACCCAAACCCTAGCTTAACGACGTAACCTAATAACACTATCGCGCGCACCAGAGGAGGTGAAGCGACAAACCCTATCGAAATTGTTCGATTTCGTGACGAATGAACGAACGCAGAGGGGAGGAAGAGGATAAGCCCCGTTTTCTAGGGTTAGGGTTCAGTTTTCGATTGGGATCCGTTTTTTAAGACTTCGTTTCGTGCAGTTCTCTCCAAGGGCAGGGCAAGAGTGAGATGAGAGAGAATAAAAAAAAAACAAAAAAAAGGGAGAAATTAGCGTTTTATGCTCTCATAGTCGTAGATATTTTTATAATACGTTATTGTAGGTCACAGATTGACTCACACTTGGCATACATGATTCTCTAAAAAATACAAATGTGCATCTCACCGGTCACCTACTGTGTCCATCAGATACTGTAGGACTGAACTGACTCGTATAAACAATAAACTAATACATAAAACAGATATTTGAATAGTTACATGGATTGTTCATGAAATACATATCTGGAGAAAAGAAAAGATAAATAAATAAATTGAAAATATTTAATTGAGAGAATGAAAGTCTTGTTTGATTATATTCTGTTTTTTTTAACTATTTTGTAAATCAATTTTCAAAAATCCATTTTGAGAAGAAAACTTACAAAAAAAATCCATTGGGTAATTATGTTTTGAAAATTGTTTTCACGATGAGAGAGAAAAATTTGTTTGTGAAATATATTTTTTTATGAAATATAATATATTGTAGAAAAAATTAACCTGGAATTTAGAGGAATGTGGAGATATTTAAAGTTAGTCATATAATAATCACACTAAATTTGGTTATGGCATATCCTTAATGTTTGATTAAATGGACATCGTCTCATATTAGTAGCATAACTTTACATTTAATATTTATACTAAATTTGTCTACTAACATTTCATAGTCATACACAATTTGAATTATAGTATCCTAACTTCTTTTGATCATCCATCGTTCTTCATCTATGGAGAAATTTCCTAGGCTAAGCCATCCCCTGAAGTTGGCATGTTAATTAAATGGTTCCCTAAAATCATTTTTAAAATATTATATCTTAACAAGTTTCTCGTTTGCTTTCTTAACTACTTCTCTCACGTTAGTGTTTTGTGAATGTTTCATATGGAAGGACCACAACTGGAGAATCATGCGTATGATAAACCTAACCCAATACGTGTGCATATGTTATGTTCTCACATTTAGACTTACTCACATTTGAAGGGAACACAGATGGAGAATCTTGCTACTTTTCATTATTGTGCTTTCTTTGCTTTTGCTAAAAAGGCGTATGTAATAATGGTACAATATCTCAGTACCTTGTCTCTAATATATTGCGAAATATGTACTTAAATCATGTTTATTTGAGTGTTATTTATGTTGTTACCGGTAATTTAAACTTCTACAATTGAAGTTTGTCATTTTATTATGATACGAAACTTTAAACCTTAAAGTGTTAAATATTACATAGAATAAATAATGGTAAAATGTATGACTCAGTGAGCCAATACGAAAGTAATACATATTCCAACATTAACATTAGTATTAGCAAAAAATGTTAAACACGAAATACAACAACACTCGTTAGCAAATCATCCAGAAGTGGGAGTCAATAATTTACATACTACAATAAATGAAAAGGAAATTCTCAACAAATTGCAATGAGTGCCCGTGATATGTATATTAGAATCCTCTTCTCATCTATGTGGCTCTATTGCTGAACTTCTCAAAGCCTTCCTAAAATTTTAGTAACCTTGTATGAACATTTTCTTTGAGCTAAGGTTACATACATAGTTTGTCTTCATAGTTCATGAAGTGCATAATTTACATAGAAGCAACAAGCAAAATAACATTGACTTTTTTATCACGTCCTATGCCCATAAGTTAAAGAACACAACTTAGATGCAACTTAAGTACACTTGAGGTTTTATTTTCTAATTAAAATTAGAGTTTTACCTTTGTAACCCATGTTTGTTTTAATGCACACCTTTATTATACGGAATATTGAAATAATACTTCAATTTAAATTGAATGATAACACTAAAGACATCTAGAGAATTATATTTAAAAAATAAGTAGTTTTACACACTTTCAATTACTTAAGAAAAAAATCATTGAGTGGTTTTTATACATCCAACGTAAAAAAATAAAAAAAGCTTTCATAAAATAGTTAGATCATACCCTTAGCCCATGAATATGGTACAAGAGATAAAAAAATTGATATAATAGTTTTTATTTTACAAAATACACAACTATTCTAAAAGTAAAGAAACAATGAGTAAAATATCACATCATTCAAGATTGCAATGGCATATTCTATCTTTGTTTTCATTAAATAGTTAACAAAGCCGTGTGATCATGGTTATCAAAATTGTTATTTAACTCATAAAATCATATGAGTTTATGATTCCATAGTTCCTCTATGAGTTAAATTGTGAGTAGAATTTCAAATTAAGTATAACTAGTAGCAAACTCGATAGAATCAAAGTAAACTCAATAGAATCAAACCAAACTTGGAGTTAAGTTAAGAACTTCAGTTTTTTATGCTATTTATAGATTCGTATAAAGAGGATAAATTGTTTGAGTCAAAAGAAAATGAATGACCTAATTTATGTGATATACAACTTGAAGTTGCAAAGTAGATAAATAAGAAAAATTGTTGCTCAATCTTCCATTTGAAAATATGGAATATGATGATGAGTGGATAACATAAGAGAAAAATGATATTTTTGATGAAGATAATGTCTAAAGTTAAGTGGTAGTGGAAACAATATTGACTTGATTTGAGGAAATTTAAGTGATTTAATTTTTGATGCATTTGATATTGACAATTTGGTTTTAAATGATAATATTGAAGATCACTTTTCAATCGAGGAAGGGTTTAAAGATGTTGGTGGTGGTGATAATATTGGAGATGATTTAATTAGATTTGATGGACATTTGAAA
Source organism: Glycine latifolia (assembly GCA_013407115.1). Taxonomy (NCBI): domain Eukaryota; kingdom Viridiplantae; phylum Streptophyta; class Magnoliopsida; order Fabales; family Fabaceae; genus Glycine; species Glycine latifolia. Next base: position 37,904,896 of record CM023944.1, on the reverse strand, counting down.
TATTTCTATGTTTTTTAAATACTTTTATTTTAAGAAATTATGTTTTGTATTGTATGAATTTATGTTTGGTTGAGTGTGAATTATGTTAATTTATTGAATTATTGTTAAAGTTTGTTATTTTGATTTATTTTAGGGTTGAAATATTTAGTTATGATTTTATATATAGGAATACTAATATATTTTTCATATTGAGTAAACTCCTACGAGACTTTTACAAATTTACATAGAATCTCAAGTTAAGAAACTTAAGCAAAATCCTCTAATTTCTCCATTATATATGAGATATAGTAGTAACATAATTTTCAACATATTTTTTTTAAAGACATACTCTTTAATTGACAGAGAGAAATATTAAAAATAATATAGGACTCACAAAATTTCACGAGATTCTACATTAAAATTAATGAAAAGCTTGTTTGCAAACTTCAACATGCAAAAGGCTACGAGCATGAGAGACCCATTGAACATAGCATTTAGTAAGGAAGCGTGGATAAAGGAATAATGATCATTACTTTTCCGTCAAGGTTTATTATAATCACGATGCATTTTTCAATACAAGTCACTGTCATAAATGCAAAGTCTATTTTGTCTAAATTCCCCACTGTAAGAATATATATATATATATATATATATATATATATATATATATATATATTAACATTATTGAAAATTAAGGAACGCATATCATCCACACGATATCAAAATCATAAAATACAACTTGAATTTCAATGGGTTTCAAGATTCAGAAATGTATATTAGCAAATTCTCCCTCCGTTCCTTTTTAATTTTTTGATTTTTTGAGAGTTTTTATTCTTATTTATCTATTATTTATAAATTTAAAGATTAGATTAATTACTCTTTTATCAATTATATTTTTATTACGTTTTGTTATCTTTAATTAATTTATGCATGTATTTATTATGAAGTGGAAAGAAAAACAATGAAATAGATAAATCTATAATTATTTTATTAAAATTAAGAAAATTTATTACATTTATACAAAATAATCTTAAAATACAAATAAGAAGAAACGAAGATAATAATTACTCTATGAAGTTAAAATATGCAACTTATTATGAATGAAAAAAAAAAACATTTTTTACCCATTTTTTCACATCACTTACTACATAGGTAATATGGCTAACAAATTAATTTCTCTTACTGTTGCAAATACCTTGTAAACATTATCAAAGCTTCAATACAAAAATACCTTCCTAAATTTTAAATTTAGTTACATTATTACATGTTTCACTTATCATTATTATATGTAACACTTTATAAAGAGGGAGTATAAATTTCATTATAAAAAACTCCCAAGAAATAAACAAAGTCCTTATTTACAAGGTGGGTGAGACGTATGAGACATGTGCAAAATTAAGAAATATAAAATATGAAGAGCCTCTAAAAAAGAAAATCAAGTAACAAAAAAATAATAAAATTTAGAAAATAGAAGAGCAAAAAAATAATAAAATTGAGGTTACATAGACAACAAGAACTAAAAACGAAAACGAGCAAAACTTGAGGAAGGAGAAGAACTTGGAACTTTTGATGGACAATGGAGCTTTATGTGTGTTTGTTTCAACGTGATAGCTATTCAACCTTAATACTATTTGTGAAAATACTTTCTCATTGTTAATTTTATTAATTTTTAGAGTGAAAAACTAAAAAGAATAAACAGGTAAATATTGTTTTCTATTTTATACTTTTGAAATCACAAGATGATTTTTCGAAATTGACCAATCAATGTTTTATAAAAAAATTAAAATTAAAATTAAAACTATTTTTTGAAAAATAATCATTAGAAATAAAATATTTTTTATTGTATTTCATTTCATTTAAGCATGATCAATGCAAGGGTGAAACATGAGAATAAATCTTTCCAATATATATTAATTATTGAAATGATGTCACATTATTAATTAATTGATAGAAGAGAGTCAAAATAATTTTTTTAATATATAAAAAATCCATTGTAATGAAAAAATTTATTAGAAATCTAGAATAAATTTCGATCATTTATCATAAACTTCAAATATATTTAAGCTTAAAAATAATGATATTAAATGATTAAATAAATGCTTTCAAGAATAAGAAAAAATAAATTGATCGAGAGAACCCAAATATAAATCCATGAGAAACGAAATATGAAATGAAATCTTGTATTATAATTCATACCCTTGTAATGATGGAGAAAAAATCTAGATAAAATTTATTTTGATTTGGTGAATAAAGTATAATATTGATAACCATTAACAAGTGTTTAAATTTGAGAATATGATCATATGTGTAATAATTTATAAACTATATATCAATATGAGATATTGGTATATACATTTTATTTGAAAATTTTAACCTCAACAATTCTACAATTAATGAGAACATGTAAAAAATATGATTGTCATTATATGATTGCAACCTCGCCCTATAAAATTAAATACACATGCAACTGCACTCCCCATGTTTGGATGGGTAAAAGATTCTTAATCATGAATAATATATATTTAAAAAAAAATGCTAGATTAAAAGAGATAAATGTTAAGAAAATTAAGCATATAAAAAAGATAAAATAAGAGTGTTTTGACTTTTGAGATAAGATGATTGTTTGAGAAATATATATTTTAGATTAATTGTTAAATTAAATTAAATTTAAATTTAAAATAATTAATATTTTAAAATAAATAAAAAATTAACGATCATCAATATATAAGATTATAATAAAATAGGTGACAAGATCCGGAATGATAATATAAGAGTGAATATATATAATAATAATAATAATAATAATAATAATAATAATTCAAATGTTTAGCTTATCTTTTTCATATAAATAATGTTAAATGTAAGAATCAAAATTTAGTGATTTTTAGTTAAAAAAAGATTTAAAAATTTAATTTAGAAAAATAAATTATATATTGACAGTATAAATTATAAAATAATTTTATATTGTTATCCAATTAAAAGTTATCAAAAATAATAAATCTGTTATTTTTGTGAAAATTATTTTAAAAGTTTTATTAATAATGAATTATAAATGAATAATATTGTAAAGTTGTCATTGTATGACAATTAGCTCGTACTTTTTTTATCTGATCAAATTAACTGGGTATGAAATAAATGTTACGGATACTCTTCTTTTCCTTTTATATCCTCCTGTAATCGAACGAGTTAGTGAAATGCCCAAATGCCCAATGCATAATAATAAACTTAATAGTGTTGTTGATTAGGTGTGACAGAACAGAATAGCAGAAGGGAAGAAGATGGACTTACTGGAGTTATGGGCAATTTTCGGCCCCGGCGTCGCCGGCGCCGTCTTCGGCGCCGGATGGTGGATCTGGCTTGACGCCGTCGTCTGCAGTTCCATCTCCGCTCCCTTCCTTCACTATCTTCCCGGTGAGTGCTCAATTTCTCATTTCATCTCTCTCTCTCTCTTTTAGTTTTAGGGTTTATATTGATCGATTGTGTTTTTTGATTAAAGGAATTTTCGCATCTCTTGCGGCTTTGATGTTCAATTGCGTTAGAAAAGAAGACATCGATTATTCTCCCTATGACGAAGGCGAGTGGAGGTACTTAATTTAGTTGCCCTTTTCTGTTTTCTACCTTTAACCAATTTCAAATTCAAATCAGCCATTCGATTTTCGAAGCTCTTAATTACTGAAATTAATCAACCATCGGTAGGGTTTGCTTCCTTGGCCATATATTGGGGAATAAATTATAGATTGACGATTCATCAAGTTAATGTACCGTAAGATATAGGTTTTTTTTAAGGTTGGACATGATCGTGGAGTGTTAGTGACTGGAGGAGTATTTTGAATTAGTTTACATGAGTGATGAACTTATTAGAAGTTAGTTAGAAGCAAAGGAATGTGATCATTCGCCAGATGATGAGTTTGCTCAACATATTGTCTATCGCTGTTTCTGTGAACTATATAATTTTTGCAGTGAATTTATGTTTCCTCAACACACCGGCTGAGGTCTCCAGTAATATTTAGAATAATTTTGTATGGAATGTTGATGTTAATGTACTTGTATGTCTGGAGTGTGTTTGTGCATGTATGTGTCTAAATTATCAAGTTCAAAGAACAATTGAGTAGTAGTATCATTGGTCTTTGAACGTTACTGAATTATTTATCTGGTTCTTTGTGTTTTTATTTGCTATATTCTATACTTTGAAGGCGCTATTTTTCTCTTACATACTGACCGCTGATTAATTGCTTTTAGTGGTAATGCATGTTTGTCATTGTCACCCTTCCTCCAAACTTCTATCAATGAGAATAGGAACACAATGTAGTCTTGTGCTACCTAATAGTAATACACACTCAATTTGAATTTTGAAGTGCCGGTGTTGAATTGTGAGGAGATATATGTTAATCATGTTACTAGCTTAGGCTTTGCATGCAAATAACGGACAACCACAACGATAACAAACCCTAGTTCTACTAGGAAGCTGATAAACAGACATGTTATATAAAATTATGTGCGTAAGGCATCACTAATTTATCTGATAGAGGGATGTTAACATGCAAGAAGAGATAAAAGTGAAGCATGTCTTTGTCATTGGTGCTTGTTGCACAGTTGCACCTTGCATCAAGTTAACAACACAAAGTAACTTGTGATAGTTGTATTATTTTTCTTCCCATTAGCTTAAGGCCTCAAGTGATAAGAGTCACTTCCTCTTTAGCTGTCTTGTGAATTTATTTTAATCACTTCCTTTTGTTGACAGACTGAAGCTGTGGCTCTTCATTGCATATGTTGTATCCTTTGTTTCATTAGCTGGATCAGCAGGCCTACTGATCCAAGACTCACTTGATAAATCCGCCCCTTCAGTTTGGACTGGAGTTGCAGGTGTTTTGCAGTGTGTTTTTGTCTTGATCAGGTAAGTGGTGTTTGAACATTTAATTATTCATCTATGTCCTCTTCGTCTCTCGTACTTCTCTCGAAAGTTGATGATATCACATAAAGTTATTTACTACTGTCTGAGAATTTCTTGTTGCCTCCAGTTGTGATGCAAAAGTACTTTGTCTTTGTAATTGAATAAATTATGTGTTGAAAACCTCAAAACTGAAAATCTTGAAGAAATGTTAACAGAAGTAGATATTTAGAAAGCTCTTTCAAAATGATTTTCAAACAGCTAGTATTTTATTGGAAATTTGAACCTAATTTTTATTTTAATGGTCTACTTAGGATAACACTTTCTAGAGTCCTGATTTTTAAATAATTTTTCCCGCCAAAAACAGCTTGAAAATGCAATTAAAAATACTCCCTATCAAGGTCCTTCTCTGAAACTGAAATTTGAAAGCATAATTGTGTCTCCCTTCTGATTCCATCTGTTAAAGATTGAAAAAAGGACCAATTTTTATGTTTATTTCAATTTTAAAATTGGTATAGATTCTTCACTTTTTTATTTCTTGTTCATTACTTATATTCTAATTTGAATTCATTGCATACAGTGGACTGGTATATTGGACTTCTCATCCTGAATAAGGTGCACCAAGATATGACTTGGAGCTTCAAACTATACCAGGTTATGTCCACCAATGTATTATCTTGTTTATTTTTTGTAACGGGAAATAGCTGGCTTCATGTAAATCAGTAAATGTAAATTGTGCTAACAATCTTGGGCCTCTGGTTAGATTCATATCTCTTGTTTCATATACTTGATCAGGATCTGTTACCAATTTCAGTCGCTTGGTATTGGTCTCTATGAAGATTCCCCCCCTCGTTTTCTCAGTATTTTGCACTCATAGCATACAGGAAAGGAAACTCTTTATGGTTATTATAACTGAGAATAACTCTGTTGACTGCATCTATGTTTGACAAGAAAAACTTACTCGATGATTCAGATTGGTTATATAGAAAGTTTGTGTAAGTAGCATTATTCACTGTGAACATCTAAGGTGGTTCTTGGCAGTGATTTCCCGACACAATTATGCCGTCCTTCATTTGTTAAAAATGCTCTAATTTATTTATACAAATTTGTCATTTTGTTATAAATCTTAAAGATATTTTTTCCTTGTTATAGTGACCGTTTCTGTTACTTGCAATCGATGCCAAATTTTCTCTTACTTTCAATCTTAGGAAATAAATAAATAAATAATTAATGAATTAAATACATTTGGAATTAAATTATAATAAGTGGATTGGAAATAAACCATTAATCAACTTTCGAGCTTTTTAAAAGTTCAATACTTCCGTAAATCATTTAACCAAAAATCGTCCAACTTGTTCATTAACAATTTTTAATGAATATTTTTAAATATTATTTTTTATAAAATAAACTTCAATAGCATTCCTGTTCTGAACCATGATGACTCATCTCTTAAACACCTGGTGTCTTTCACCAATAAACTTCAATATTTATACACATTCTGAGATTGTCACCGTTTCCGTCCACTTGTAACCCATGCCAGATTTTCACCTACTTTAACTCTTAGGAAATAAATGAATAATGTATAATATTGGATTAAATAATATGGAATTACATTATAATAAATACGTAGAAGATAAAGCATTAATAACTTTATGAGTATTTGAAAATTTTAATGCATCCATAAATCATTAAACAAATAATCATCTAAATCAATTACGGGAAAACGTAGTTGAAAGATTTTTTTTTTAATAGGCAAACGTACTTGAAAGATGAGACTATTAGATATAGTTGGTCAAATTCTACTTGATTTGTTATGAAAAAAATTAGTGAATATTTTAATCTAAGTTAAACAAAAAATAATCTAACCCATTCATTAACTATTTTTATGAATATTTTTCAAAATTATTTTTATGAAATAAAGTTCAATATTTATATGTACACATTCTTGCATCGAATCATCATACCGTCATTGAGTTCACGACTTATATCTTAAACACGATGTACGCACCCTACGAAAGCAATTTATATCCATTAGATATAATAAGATTAAAATCAACGGTTCAAATAAATGAGGATTACCATACACATGTTTACACCAGAATAAACTTTCCTTTGTCTTCTCCGTAACCCACCCATCGTCGCCACCACGCCTCCCTCCCCGACCCACCCCCTCGTCGCCACCACCCCTCCCCTCCAACCCACCCCATCGTCGTCACACTCAAGTCACAAACAGTACAAAGCGCCACCGCAACAGATTCGGCGCCACTGCATCAGTAACTACACCACCAACACAAATCTGACGCCGCCAACAACAAATCCAACACGGTGCATGAATATCTGATGTCGCCAACCATCAGTATTTTTTCGACCTTTTCTCTCTCCTCCGAGGCCCTATGGTGCTCTCTCTTCGTTTCTCGGAAGCTTGGTGAGGCGCATCAAATCCAGTGATCAACGGAAAAAATGGTGGTGACCGAGAACAGTGGCCAGAGACAACGGGCAACAGTAGGCAGAGCGGGATCGACTTGCTATGATGCCAAGTTCAGAAACAGATTCGATAATAAAGCTTGAGTGTTCCTCGTCACAAGGGAGTACGGCGCACGGACGGCGGAGGCGACGACAGAGAGGATGCACACGGTGGCGGAGCTGGTGAGGGTGATGAAGCCTTGGGCCAGGAGATGCCAGAGAGGTACGGGAGAAGGCCGAGAAAGAAAAAAAAAAATTATCTAGTGTAAGCGCGACCGAGATTGCTTTCGTAGGGTACGTAACGAGTTTTGGTTACGCACCCTAGACTCCGTCCTTAAACACCTATGTCTAACCAATAAACTTTGGACTACTTGATCGAATGAATTGCAAAATATGTTAGATAGTTAATTATTAATTTAATGACAAATGGTGATTCAACTCAACCAATCTATTAATTTTTATTTTTATAATTAGATGAGCTAGTTAGATTTTTTTTTTGGTAAGGTTTTTTATGCTGGTTAGATTTATAAATAGGTAGATTGGATAAATGAATTGAATTGTCAGTCATGAAAATGGGAAAGAGAAAAAAAAAGAAAAATCAAAAGCGAAATCCTTTTATTTTATTTTCTTAAAGAATTGTCATTTTGTTATAAACCTGCATGAGGTATATGTTTCTACCTACTATTATTTTGACCATTTCTGTTTATTTTTAATTATTGTCAAATTTTTTCCCACTTTCAATCTTCTAAAACAAATGAATATGTGAAAAAAGAGAGGCAAGAAATCGATTTGTGTGATAAAAAAGGAAAGAAATCGAAAGTAAACCCATGTGTACGTTTAAGGAATATTTGTTTTCTTAAAAAAAATACTTTCCATTCCCGAATACCTTAATTAATCTTTCGAACTAAATGTCCCACTTCATTTAAATGACAATCCCTATTGAAGTGTGGAGGGGCTTGGGAGATGTGGTCATAAAATGGTTGACTAATCTTTTTAATAGGATTCTTCAAACAAACAATATGTCTGATGCTTGGAGGAAAAGTTTGCTTGTGCCTATTTACAAAAACAAGGGAGATATCCAGAATTGTTCAAACTATAGAGGTATCAAGCTCATGAGCCATACTATGAAGTTGTGGGAGAGAGTTATCGAACATCACCTAAGGAGGGAGACCAAGGTTTCAGTAAATCAATTTGGATTTATGCCAGGAAGATGTACCATGGAAGCTATTTTCTTGATGAGACAATTAATGGAAAGGTATAGGGAAATGAAGAAAGACTTACATATGGTGTTCATAGATCTTGAGAAAGCATATGATAAAGTCCCAAGAGAAGTCTTATGGTGGACTCTTGAGAAGAAAAATGTAGTATTAAAGTACGTTAATGCAATCAAGGATATGTATGATGGGGCTACCACATGTGTGAAATCCTGTAATGGAACATCAAGGTATTTTCCTATCACGGTAGGTGTCCACCAAGGTTCAGCTCTTAGTCCTTATCTTTTTGCCTTAGTGATGGATGAACTGACGAGAGATATTCAAGAGGAGGTACCGTGGTGTATGCTTTTTGCAGATGATATTATACTTATTGATGAGACCAAAGATGGCGTGAATAGGAAATTGGAATTATGGAGAAGCACTTTGGAGTCTAAAGGATTCAAGATAAGCAAGAGCAAGATGAAGTATATGAAGTGTGAGTTTTCGCGGGATAAGGATGGTGATCAAGACACAGTGCATCTACTTGATCAAGAGGTACCCAGGAAAGATGTTTTTAGATACTTGGGATCAATGTTGCAAAAAGGTGGTGAGATCGATGAGGATGTAAGTCATAGGATTAGAGCAGGGTGGATAAAATGGCGGAGTGCATCGGGGTTTTTGTGTGATCGCAAGATTCCCCTTAAGCTAAAAGGAAAATTCTATAGAACGACTATTAGACCGACAATGCTATATGGTGCAGAATGCTGGCCAGCACATAGGCAGCATGAGCATAAAATAGGGGTAGCGGAAATGAGGATGTTAAGGTGGATGTGTGGATATACGAAGATGGATAAGATAAGAAATGAGGATATTCGACGAAAGGTATTAGTGGTACCGGTATGTGAAAAGATGAGGGAGCATAGATTGAGATGGTTTTGGCAAGTTATGAGACGGTCACTGGATGCTCATGTAAGAACAAAAGTTTGTTACCAAGAGTTAGACACAAAGAGAGGTAGGGGTCGACCGAAACTTACTTGGGGAAAGGTAGTTAAACAAGACCTAATGGAGTGGGATATAAATTGGCGGACGGTATGTCTTAGGACGGAGTGGAGAAAAGCGATAAGCTTGGTGGAGGGTTAAACCCATTAGTAACTCTATGTTCCAGTCGTTCCCTTATTTTTAGTCCTTCTCCTCCTCTTTTATCCCTTCTTCCTCTCACCTTTCTGTTTTTAGCCTTTTTTTTTTCTCTCATTTGTCTTATTTTTGATTTATTATTGGGTTCATCTACCACCGACCTTAATTAACTTGGGTTAAAGGTGATGTTGATGTTGATGTGTATTTGTTTAGAAATTCTAGTATCTTACATTCTCAAGCAATCAACAAAAGAGAAGCTTGTATAAATGTGAACAAGAGACTATCACTACATATATGTATGAGAGTGTTCATATCAATTATCAATCACTTATCTTTTTTTCTGTTCCTATTTCCCTTTTGGTACTTACAGCAAAAGAGGTGTCCACAAAAACTTTCCTAAGCCAGTAAACAACAACATGGACTCCAAGTGCGGAAGAACACTGTTTATTATGACAACAATTTTACTAATTCAATAGTTTCCCCTGACAAGTTGCACACAATTCTATGTCTGTGTTAATTTCTGTTTACTACGCTCCAGTTTGCTTGAAAAATCGCTGCTTGCACTTTTTTTTGTGATAAAAATAGAATACCCTTGATTTTATAAATTAATTTATACATACATTCAAATTAGGTTTCATAGTACAAAATAATCCTATTTAAAACAAACAAAATTTACAACCTCAAGAGGAAATAAAGTTAGAATGTTTGTGGATGAATGCTTACAAACTTATCTAATTGGTGTATTTTTTTATTTTTTAAGATTATTATTTTAAAATTTAATAAATTTATTATGCATTACAATTTATATTAAATAATGTTTGTGCACAAATCATATTTTCTCACAAGATACTAAAATTATTTGAGAACAAAGTGTGTTTGCTTTGTTAATGAAAAATACTCAAACATTAGATGAATCCAATTCATCAAGTGGGTTTGGTTTAACTTTGAATGGAAGAAGCACACATTTTCTTATGAATTTTGTGGAAGTATGAATTCATAGGGTTTCATTCAACAATGTTTGAAGACTTTCCAACAATAAACCAAACATGTACAAAGACACATTATTTTTCATATTTCGGTTTGAGCATATTGAGAGTTGTGAAACCTTAGAAGCAAACACACATTGTTAACATTGGCGTTCAAAAAAAATTATTATCCTTACTTTTATTTTGTGCTATATATATATATTCATTAATTAAATTGTAGGTGCTTAATCATTCGATGTGAATCTTGGCTTAACTAGAGACAACCTTCCTTCACCAAAAGAAATTGTGGAATTCTAAGAGAAATATCATATCAAATTCATCAGAATCTGAGTCAAGGCATGACATTCTTGAAGCTCTTTGAGGTAAACCTTCGGTGCTTGCAATTGACACAAAAGATGAAGACGTAGAAACCATATCACAAGACCAAAACGCAGCCAACAGATTGGTCCAAACCAATGTCATTCCATACATAAAAGGACGTTAATTTTGGGTACATAAACATAGGTAACGAGATAACACCAAGGCCTATAGCACCCTACGTTGCAAAAGGTATTCAAAACATGATCAATGCACTTACCAATGCTAGCATACACAAAGACATAAAGGTATCTGCAGTTCTTAAAGGTACTGTGCTAGCATCTTCTTATCCACCTTCAGCTGGAACATTCACTAATGAAACAACAAACATTATCAAATAGATTAACATATTGCAACAATTTTGTTGCAACATGGTTCACCCGTGAAGATTAACTCGTTTCTCTAGACTATGCACTGTTTAAGTCCATTTGACTACTTATGGAATAATATTTTTGTTCTAGCGTAATATCCCAGTAACCCCCATTTGGACCAAGATGTCTCATGAGTCACGTCCCACGCGCACTCTAGGACATCACCTCAATAAGTGGATGTGTACGAAACACGTGATCCCTATGAGACTCACACAAGATGTTGTCTGTCTAAACTTATGTATATAAGAAGTCTTAAGTCTAAAATGCCTCAAACTCTCATTATCCACTCTTGCTCACAAACACTAACTTGAGTGTCATGGTGCTTACAGGTAGTCCCCCGTCATTGTGACACCAACTCCGTCATGTTCCACTAGCTGCCTCAACTAATGATCCTTAGATCTGAATTGGATCTCTCTTGCTGAATCAGATCTGATCCAGTTTCATTGAATAATTTCTTTTTCAATTAAAATTATAAAATAATAGATATTACAAGGGATAATTTTTTTTTGTTTTCACCCTTTAATTATGATAGATGACTGAATTAACCTTGATCTAGAGGAAGTAGATATCAAAATGCTTTGAATTTGCTTAGGAATAACGTAAGATAGCGTGCAAGCTTAATGTATTTGATTTTACTTATTAGTTGGTCATGATGTATGACTCGACGTGACATAGTTACTAAAGTTCAGTTTAGATAAGTTTCCTTTATTATTTGTTTTCATATAGTAAAACATATTAAAATAGAAAAATATGAAACAAATATTTCATATTTGAGCATAGAGATATTTAGTGATGAGACTCAAGATACTTGACCAATCAGGTTTTACTTGTTAGTGGGTTATGATATATGACTCGAAGAGTCAAAGTGACATAATTGGTAAAGTTCATTTTATGTTAGTTGCCTTGTGTTATTTGTTTCCATATAGTAGAACAGATTAGAGTAGAAAAATATGAAACAAATATTTCATATTTGAGCATAGAGATATTTAATGATGGCACTCAAGCTTTTATTCTCACAATAATATCCTAATACATTGCTAAAACGAAGCCATGATAAAGTCAATATATTTTGTGTGTATTAGTACAAATGATCAAATTGATTTAGTTAATCTATTGGATATTGGTCTACTTAATTCATTATATGGGTTGAGTTTAAAATGGGTTCAACTTAGTGCAATCCTTTTTAAAACAAGTTAAGGGCGAATTAAGTGAGCTTCCAGATTTTTTTTCAAATAATCAATAACTTGATTTATAGAAATGAGGTTTTTTTTTTTACTTTGTTTCCCCTCTTGCTATTTTATGCCTTTGTTGCTAAATCCGTCCAATTCCCTCTTCATTTATAGCTACCATATGCTATGGAAGGGTTTTCTTATATTTCCACCCTTATACATGTTACACATTATTATGGTAGTGTTGGAAATTTTTCTTGAAGCTCGATTTCTTCCTCTTTTCATTGTTCTAAACATAATAACGAATAAAATAGCTTTTATAGGTTTAATAATAGATTAATAGTCATATTAGAAGCTACTTTAGCTATTTCTCAAAAAGATATTTAGAAATTTTGGTCTATTCCACAATTATCTTGTATTAGTTATAGTTACAGGATCTTATCGAATCACTTTAGTCCATTTGACTACTTATGCTTATTCAAAAACATTGTTATTTTTAGGAATTGGATCCATTTTTCCTTTGACGTGCATTTTCATTAAAAAAGTTAGTATTTATTACAACCCACCAAGACTTATTTATAACTATAGATTCATTTGTATTAATGGACTAAAGTATTAATGTTTTTAATGTTGGACTTTTAAATTCATTGGTGGATGTATTTAGTGTTTCAAGTATTTAGATGTTTTATTGGACTAATTGATAGCTATTGAGAATATGTTTGCATGTTTTATATATAATCACATAAAAAATGGATATAAGAACAATGGATGCACCAAGGGGAGGGTTTGCAAGAGTGTGTGTGGAAAACATCTTGTAGTAGTAGGAAAAGTGTGATCCAAAAATCATTGGTTTAATGTAGAGTATAATGTGTTTTGAATTATATTCATGGTGGAAAATAATCAATTAAATTTTCATGGTGAAGGCAAAGCAACAAATAGTTACTTTTATTTTTTTCATGGTGTCACCATGATTTTGTGGACTAAATTTGATTCTTGTTTGTTATCTAAACATGCTATGAATGTTGGCACTTGCTTCGCAAGAAGTGTGATTTCTATAGCCATACAATGAGGAGTTGTACAAAGCATATGGCGGTGCAATAGGTTATGACAAGTGAGCACAATTCTATGATTGAAGGATGCCAACTCAAAAAGAAAGTATTAGCCATGCAAACCCTAAGGCTGGTTTGGTGGCTAAGGTAGTTGATTTGTTTGGTGACTGGTTGGTGGTTTCTGAAAGGAAAAAATGAAAGTAACACAGAATTAACAAAGTGAATATAAGAGGCATTGACGACAAATGCAATAAAGAGAAACCAATTAAGGATGACAATAAATACAATGCCTTAGTTATGTCTAATAGGGCTCTTACAATCATTCTCGAATAACGATAAAGGTGTTGCAACAAAAACCAAATGGATTAGGATTAAGAAAAAAATGGATTTAGTGATAATTAATGATACCACTAACCTTATTATTTTGTCCCTTTCTAAAGTCAAACACATGATCAACAAAAGCAAAAAGAAAGTTGAATATGATAGGGTCTTGGCAATATACATGACTAAGTAATATGGATAAACGTATTACACAAAAACTATATATGTTGAATGCATGAAAAAATTTGGCATCAAAATGACTATGAATATCAAGAATTTGAGCCCCAATAAAATAATTTGTTGGGGGATTCTGAACCTCCATATCCTATGGTTGAGGTAGAGGTGGAAACATCTAATGCACCATTTAAACAAATGGTGGTTGAAACACCAATGATACATATTTTTTTAGTTCTATTTCAAGGAAATCTTTAATGATTAGGTATAAAGGTTTCTCAATCTTATCTTTGAACGACATAGGGTTTACTAATAGGTGAAACCATCGACATATACACAAGTTAATGCAAAGATATATGCCTGAACTAATTTTTATCTATGAAACACACATTGTTCTCCACAACAAAAATTTATAAGATAGGGAAGGTTATAATTTTTTGGGAGCTCTAGAAGTGCATGGATATGTAGGAGGAATGTGAATATTTTCTTTTATTAGATCATTGACTACTTTCCATAATTCACCATTGTGTCACTATCCTTAAGGAGAACTAGAGCTAGGTTTGCTCGGGTATTTATGTCTGTCTTGCTTGTTTTGTGCGTTGTCACCTGTGGAAGTATTTAGGTCATCTAAGACGTAGGGTTTTTAAGCCATGGGTTCTAGTTGGAGATTTCAATGAAATTATTTCTCATCTTAAAATTATATGGGTATTTTTTCTTCAGAAGTTGCTTCATTTGATTTTGTTTTTAGCAGTTGCAACCTTCTGATATGGATTTCCATAGTACAAAATTCACTTGGCAGAGAAATTATAAAAAGGGACATTTGATTTCACAAAGGTTGGATAAAGGAATGTATGATCAAACATGGAGAATAAGGTTGCTTGAAACATAAGTGAAACATTTAGTGAAGAGGCACTCCATTCATATATAACCCATTTTGGTACATTGTAGTAACCTTATGACTACAAGAGATGGAAGACCTTTGTTTTCAAGCAGCTTATTGTACACATGAAGAGTATATGGTACTTTGGTGAAATAAACTTGGAAGACAAAACCACCATGTAACTTGTTATTATGGAAGTTATTACACTTATAGAGGAGGATGTATCTATTCACCATCATTATGGTAATAATTTAAATGTTACCTATCAAGAGAGTGGACTTCTGAATTAAAGTAAATTTTAAAAAAAAGAAAATCATTGTGCAAACTTGTTAGTCAAACTTGGAGTTAGGTCATATGAAAGTTTAATAATTCTCCACGAGTCCCCACATAATTTGAGCACATTAGTAGTTAGCTATAATTTTCTTGTATTTTTTCTTTTTTTCTTATTTTCTCCTATAACAACAAAAATACATATTTTCCAAAGTTTTCAAACTAAAGAGAAGTTTCATCAATATAAAAGCACAAACACCTTGACTACATTTAAAAAAAACCATAGGAACTAAAAACATTTTTTTAATTAAAAATGATAAAAGAAAAAACTTCAAGTTATATATATATATATATATATATATATATGTATTTTTCTCTTATAAATTTAGATTTTCATTTATAAATGAAAATGTTTTCTTCTTCATTAAATTACACAACTTGATATTGGGCATTTAATATATTATTGTATTATGCTTTTATTATTTTAAAGTCATTTACATTTAATTCCTATTTTAAATTTAATATTTTATTTCTAATATAAATTTAATATTTCAATGAGATGAGACCAAATTACATTAATAAATTAATATAAATATAATTTTTATTTATGCAACCGTTGAATTATATTTATATATTATCAAATTATTTGTCTCAAATTTTATCAAATAAAATTTAATATATTTTAATCAAATATATATTTATATTAAATTAAAGATTCTTTTTCCTTTTTATGCAACCTAAAATTTAAAATTTAAACAAAATAAAACAATTAAACATCAAACATAATTCTTATATTCTAAAATTTAACACCGTTAAGAAGCAATTATTTTTACATAAATTTTACTATAATTTCAAAGGTATATATCGAATGAACAAGTAAAACTAAACAGCACCAAATTTACTATGAAATGCTTTTAATAAAATAAATTTGTTTTTTGATATAACAAGTACTTGTTCTGATTTTTTTTTCTTCTTAATGCCGGCTTGCATTTGCCTAATCTCTACTTATTCATCTCAGTTACATATGCGACCAGGTCCCAGCATGGAAAGAAAGATAAGACTACCAAGAATAACAATATCAACATACTCTAAAATTAGAAGCTTTTAATTTCCTTTTTTTTTTTGTAAAATTGACCAAAAACATCATAAACTTTATCACGTAGAATCAAACCCTCTTGAAAGAAAAAAAGGATCAAAATACCCCAAAAGATGCAATTGCCCAGCACCTTCCACTGCAGACAAAAGAGCCCCTAATCTACCCCTACCCAACCACCATCCTATAACTTTTAACCCAAAAGAAAGGAAGAAAAATTCCCTGTTAAGCAGGCGGGATTGAGACACCTGTAACTTATTGCACTATTTGCAAAATGCAGGGTTCCGATCAAAACCCACCACTCTTTCACTCCCAAGTGATCATCAGCCTTCTTTAAAAACAAAAGGGAAGAATGTTACTAGCCATTTTGCCATAAAAAAATGAAACTTGGATCTATCCATGACAAAACCGGGCATCAAGCTTCAGATCTGGAGTCAGAACTCAATTCATCAGAAGCTCCATGCAAGTTAGTCGTAGCATAAGATTCAAAAAACTTGGACAACTTTGGCTGCATGCCCTGGCATAGCTTTAATGTGGTGGGGCCCAACTTCATACACTACAAAACCAAGTCAACAAAGAATAAGTAAACCTTTCGCCAAAATGAATTGATAATTCCATAAAATTTACCCAACCAAGTTACAAGTTCCTTCAAAATTGCCAAACTCAAACATGTAATTTGGTACAACATATTACAAAGAAATTCAGCTGTGATTAACAGAACGGGACTTTTGAACCCATTTGATTCAATAAAGCAATGCTTTTAACCTCAAAGGTTAAAATCACATAATACATTAAATCAATTTAAAAGAAAAACAGAAAATTCTAATTCATAACAAATCAATTCAATAAAGCAATGCTTTTAACTTCAATGCTTTTTAGATGCTCACCTCCTGATAGAAGGCATTGATCTCCTCTTCTGTAAGGCCTTCCTCATCCTCACCAGAATCCTCCACCCAGCCAAGTGAACGAAGGAATGCAGCCTCTTCCTCATCAAGAATTGTATCATTCTGGTCATAATCAGGTTTGTTAAGCTCTGCATGGACATTACCATGGCTAGTCACTTCAGCACCATCTCGAAGATCTTGAGGACTTGCAGGAAGTCCAAGAGCTTCTGTATTCACTTCACCAGATTTGTCCATTGTGGGAGATGAAACCACCGGGCTAGAATCTGGAAGAACTGAGGAGGAGTTCATCAGAGTTTTCTTCTTAATGAGATTGAAGAAATCATTCCGGCTCTGCACTTGAGAAATAGAATGTTTCTTATCCATAGTGGACCCTAGTTTCTGATCCAAAGAAGTTGGCTTTCTCTCTCTGGGAGATTTTATGTAGTTGGTCTTCTTCAAAGGTGTAGAAGCAGCTGTTGAAGCAACAGAAAGATTATTTCCAGTTCTACTGTTAGTGAGATTTGTTTGGCTTGAAGAATCCTTAGATGTAGGGGAAACACCATTTTCCCACACCACTGATTTGAGATCAGTAAATTTCCCAGATGTTTTCGGAGTATCACCTTTGGCATTTCCACTGCGAACAGAATGATTAACAATGTGTAAAGCAGAGGGTTGTTGCGGCATGTTCTTGACAACCATATTCATCTCAGAATTTCTGACTGCTGTCTTAGGTTTTGATTTCTCAGAATTATTAACCTGACCAGAAAGCCATCAGAAATTCGCCAAGAATTTAATTAAAAAACTATCACTTATCAAATAGAAGACAGAAACATGCGCTATCATAAAGCAATTTTCAGTATTTCTGGTGTATGAATAAAACCTAAGAAATATTATCCAATTTTGATATAACAAAAGGAAAAATTTACATAATCTAAATCAAGCATCCTCCACAGATTTACATACATAATTGATGCACAGACCAGTATAAGCAAAGTCAATTATAAAGTATTGAAGGATTGCAATGAGACTTGTACATTTCACAAAAACAAATAAACTGTCCTTCACAGTCAATTTTATAAAAAAGACAGATCAACAAGCCATCATCAATGCCACCACTGGTGCAGGAACCAGAATTAGCATGCCAAAGAAAACCAATTCTAAGTGATCACATAATGTTGATGTAGTAAAACAGAAGAAACAATATAGTACTTCTAAAATTAACTATTTGTTCAATCAAAGAATTTTTTTTAAAAAAACTTTTGAATCTGAATCCTATCAGCAGGTTATTTGCATTCGTTGAAAGTGAGCACAGAATCATAAAGTTCAATGCATTAGTTGGACAATACTTTTTGTTACTTATTCCTTTGTTATCTAAAACAACTATAAATAGAATAAATATGAACTCATAATAAATCACTAATTTCATAGAAAAAAAAAGTAAAAATCATTACAGAAAATCGGTTCGTAATAATAATAGATTAACAACAATAGAACAATTAATTTGTAGTTATGCACTAATTCCTGATCAATTCTGATGCTCTTGAAATGATAAAAACATGATACAAGAAAATTACGTAAGAACTTTTCTGCTGAAATTTCTCTCTTTCTAAGTCTAAAGCCTTCTCTATAATCCCACCCTTGCTAAGGCACGTTCCAGGTTGTAATGTAACAACTTTGAAATTCAAAATTCTCAATTTCAACTCACTGTTTACTACTATAAAAACCCCATTAAATTAAGAAATCAAATTCCTGATGATATCTAAAACAAACCAGATTTTGCAATATATGACTAATAAAACAATATTAAAAAAGGCAATTTTCTTACCAAAGCCTTAGGCATTGATGGTGTTACTGGAATCAACTGCCTTGACTGCTTAATAGCCAGTTCCTCAAGCCTTTGGGTTTTGACAGACACCTGGAAGATGATTAAGGCCTTGTTAACTGGTCATGAAAATAAATAAAATCATTATAATTATAAGAATGAAGATAGTGACAGAAAACCAACTAAACTACCTGGGGAGCGGAACGAGCTCGAGATGGAGTCTGTGCCAAAGCTTCGGCCATGTTAAGACCAGATGATGTACTTGTAAGTACAGACCCAGAAGTTGGAGAAACAGTTTGTTGCAACGTTAGAGATCCGGTACTGCTGCTTCCAATTATAGTTGGTACCTCAGCTAGAGCAGATGTCCACCCCTCCCCACCAATCAAAGCCGAACTGCCAACAGGTAGAGTTTGACTAGCAGTAGAACCCAAACCAGGAGACGAAACTCTCCCTATTTCAGCAATTCCCTGCCTCTCTTCAGCTCCAAGTGATGGAAAATCCTTATTAAAAACAGCTTTGCGAACACTACTACCAATACTATTGCCACCAGATTTGGTTTCTACTGCAACTCTGGGGGTCAAAATCTCATTCTGTTTCCTGGAAACCATTGAATGAGAACGCCGTAAAGTGTCTCTCTCTTTCCTTCCAGGAAAGATGTCAGAAAATGGTTCAGAACAATCACGATCCCAGTGGTCTACAAAATTTGATCTATCTTTCTCTCTATCACGGTGACTTCTGTTGAAACTACTATAGGCATGCTTGGCAGAACCATTGATACTCCTCCGAGAATTTGAAGAAAATGTTTGTTCCAGAAACACAGAACGAGGGCTATCAAAATCATTAGTGGACTTAGATGATCTATTCCTTGTGTGATGGGCAACATTAGAAGAATCTACACAACAATGATAGGAATTGTTAACTTATGAATTACGATTCGATTCCCCTATTTTAAGGAGATAACCCTATCATAAACTTATAAGCTAAAAAATATGTTTCTTAAATATATTAATGCACCCAAAAAAGAAACAACATTTTATTCTACTTAAAAACACCTAATATTCTGAATTGATTAAACTAAGGCATTAAAAAAAACGTATACAGTTCAGGGCAGTGAAAATACCGGTGTGATTAGATTGAGCTGCAAAATGGTGGGCTGAACTGCCACCCCCAGCAACACTTCCAGCACTTCTTAACCATTCTGGGACTAAAGTAGGTTCACTTTTGGCCATAACTAACACTGAACATCATCAGACTTTACTAAAAAAAAGCACGTGCACCTTCTTCACCAATCCTTCCCCTAAAACAATACTGTTGCACTCAAATCAGAAACTACCGACTCTAACTCACATCTGTCATCCTTCTTTCAATCTTATAGATACCAAAAACTAGTCAAGAATAACTTGCCTAAACAGAAAACTGTTCCAAGTGAAAATTGGAGCGATTCCACCAAGAAATTAGGTTAATCCACAAACAGGTATCTTCCAGCAATTAAGTAACAGCAGGTTATCTTCACAGAAGCAACAGCCCCCAATCTTTTTGGCCCTTTTTCGACGCAAACAAAGAGAATAACTCCAAGCGGTAACTTCTGCAACAATGATAAACTGAAATGGAACCACAAACAGACACTGTTTCCTCTAATTCCCAATCAATGAAAGCGCCTAAACATCAGATACCGTCACGGGAACCACGTGACTTGAAACACAAGACAATGCCGCGTGGGAAAACCTTATCTACGCCTCCATCTTAAGCAGAAAAAAAAGATGGATTCGCATAAAACCTCAAAAATTCAGAGTCGCACCATCAACACGGGGTGAAAATATCGAAAAGAAATCGATCCCCGCACCCAAAGCACAACTACGGAGACAATGGTACAACTCTAAAAATCAAACCATCAAACAGTTCACGACCAAGATCGAAGCAACGCCCAAAAATAAAAAATAAAAAAAAAAGACAGTGCGGAACCCCGAAAAATCGCGTCGAGAGAAAAGAAACCCTAAAGAGACACGCACGTGAGGGAAAAAAATCCACCCGAAGCTAGGGTTACAGATAGAGGGGAAATTTTCGGGGAATTAGAAAGCGAAAGAAAGAGAGGGGAAGAAACTAACCCTAGAAGCGGTATCGGCAAGTGATTAACGAGGATACCGAAACGCAACCGTTTCAATAACCGCCTTAACGTAGCAGCGGTATAGGCAATTGTGCGAATGCGGTTCAGAGAGAAAACGGAAGACGAAGAGTTTAGGGCCAAATAGGGGAGTGTGATTTTGGAGAGAAACGGAATGGCGTTGATTGAGAGAGACAGAGAGAGAGAGAGAGAGAGTGGAAATAGAAAAAATAGGGTTTTGTTGTTTGTGCGGAGAGGTGCGGGTGAAGAGTGCGATGTGGTGTGGTGTGAGAGAACGCGAGAGAGGAGGTATAATTTCAGTTAGTTTGGGATACTCAGGATGAAACGTATGAACAACAGCCTCGTCTCCCTAATTCAATATCAAATCAAATTAAGGATATTTAAACATTAATGCGAAAAATAAATGTACATTACTTATTTATTTATTGTTTTCTCTCTCTCTCTCTCTCTTAAATCAAATTAAGGTATAATTTCTTCTGACGTTTCCTTCTTCCCAATAAATTTCCAACCCTGTACCTAAATGCTCATCTTCTTTCAACCTTTTGCTTTTTTTAATTTTTGGTAAACGTATTTTTTGTTTTTTATTTGTGTTTCTCTTTTGACTTAATTATCAATTTACTTATTATATTATTTTAAATGATTCAATTTGATTTTTAAATTTTAAAAAAAAATTAATTTAATTCTCAAATTCTTAAAAATAATTTAATTTGATTCTTAAATTTTTTTAAAAATAAATCAATTTAATTATCAAAATTTTGAGAATTTAAGAATTAAATTGATTTATTTTTTAAATTTTAAATTAAACTTTTTAAATATTTTAAGATTAAATTGATTAATTTTTAAAATTAAATTAAATTATTTAAAATAATTTCAAAACAAAATTAATAATTAGACCCTTTTCTTTATTTGAATTCTTAAGATTTGATGAATGGTGTGGATGCATCCACACCACAGCAACAACACCTCTCATTCTTCCATTGGATTTAGATGTTTTGAAAATTGGATTTTTTCACCTAAGAGAGACACCGATCTATCTTTATTTCCTTTAATATATATATATATATCGTTTTATAAATGATATTAATATTACAGTATCACAACAAAATAATGTGCGCAAAAGAATAATTTTTTATTCGTAAGTATTTTGTTCAAGTATTTTCAAATTTCATGATTACTGTATAAAATATTTAGAAAAAAGTTAAAATTATTAATAAGCTACGCATTCTTTTTAAATCATACTATTAAACATATAAATTTAAAAGGCATAACATTAGTATACTTAATTTAAAAAATAAATAGAAAACAAATATAAATAAATAAAAAAATGACTCCTGCAACTATTTTGAAAAAAGATAATTGATAGAGTCAAATGAAAAATATTCTAATTTAATATATGAAAATCTTAAGTTTTGTTGTGATTATATCAAATATTATCTAATCAAATTTTTGTCATAAAATTTTCGTTCTCATAAAGAAAAATGTTCAAATTTAATTCTGCAAAAAGTTTATTACAATTTTCGTTATCATAAAATTAAAATGTGTCAAATTTTCACCCTAAAAAATAAGCTAAAAAGTGCAAAATAAAAATAATAAAGAAAATATATAATTTTTATGATTTTCTATAATTTTTAATAATTTTTTTGTCATTTGTGACATTTTTTCTATAATTTTTGGCAATTATTAACCCCATATTTCTAACCGCCACGAATTGATGCCACAAACAGTAAAATGTAGGTTCGACCACAGTGCCAAAAATGGTCACAAACCAAGTTTATAATGACAAAAGACATACTAAAAAAATTTATAGTATGGATGACGACGGAAGTGCTGGGGATGTGTTTCCTTATCCTCATCCTCATCCATGCAAAAAGATGTGACGAATTCGGATTCATATTTATAAAAGATGAGAGTGAAAAATGAAATTTAATCTCATCCCCATCAAATTTTATCGAGTATTCAAGAAAATTCATAGAAAATTCATTTCACACTTTTTAAAAATAATATTTGTTTATATACTTTAAATAAATCATAAATTATATTCTAATTCAATTAATATATATATATATATATATATATATATAATTTAATAAAAATTAAATAACATAAAGATGTTTAAGAATTAAATTATAGTTTTAGTTAAATATATAAATTTTAATTTTGTTATAATTAGTATTATAATTATAATATTATTTATTTAACTATTAAAATAATTATTCTTTATTTTTAATAACTATAAAAAAATATAGTAAGTAATTATATAATTGACAATTACATATGATATTAGAATTATATATAAATATATAACTATATTTTTAATAATATAAAAATATACATAGCAAGACGAGTATATGAACAGAGATGGGACGAGGAGTGCCATATCTAACCTTGTCCTCGCCTCTACTTAATCTAATCTCAACCCTAGTCAAAGTGGCTTTTTTCGTCAAATTTGGGACAGATATTCATGGGTTCAATTTTATATTGCCATGCCAAATAATTAGGAATAAAATCCAAACATTTCCTATTATGAGGATGAAAAATATATTTTAGTTTTAATTTATTCATTATAAATTTAAAATATAATTTATATGTTAAAAGTATTTATTTATTACAAATTTTAATTATGATATAATGTATATATATAACATTTTTATTGATTTTGAAATTTAGTTATATAAAATAAAATATGTTAAATAAATTTTATATTACTACCAAATTATACTATATATACTAAATCAAATAATACTGAAAAAAAAAACACTTGCACCATGGTTCAAACCCACCTATAAGAGGGACGGCCATGGAATGCAATTTATCACTATGCTGGAGCCTTTCATTAATATATGTTTTATAAATTTAATACTAGATTGTATATACATATTTAATCAATTTAACAAAAAATGACACAATTAGTTGACGTAACATAAACAAATATAATCTATATAACATATAGACCTATAAAAATTATATATAACTATTTATAACACTATAATACTGAGTCATGCGATTCATTCAGTGTTTTAGTGGTTCAACGATTGATCTAGTAATTTGATATCTTAATTGAATTAATTGCTAGTTTGGTTTTTAAAATTATGGTTAAGACTCAAGATTAATGGTGTTTGATGTATTAACATTGTTACAAGTTAAAGAAACTCTTTTATTCACGAACATGTATAAGGCTTTGGTCCTAACTTATCTTTCTTGGGACGGATTGAATATATATTTCCAAAACTTTGCTCTTTTTTGAGTTTTATCGTTCATACATCTACAAAGACATGAATGTTCCTATAACTTTGTGTAAGATTTGTCCGATAAACATGAAATTTTTTAAGAAATACAATTTAATCTATCATCTTATGTTATTCTCTTATAAAACTCAAGAGTCAAACCCATAATAAAATATGCCTGTCTAACATGGTGGAATATTTTTTTAAAGAGAAAATCAATACCTCATTGAGTTTGTTATTGTTGTTGCAAATTGGGGATTTCCTGTTGTTGTTGGAGGTGATTGCATAAAGTCAAATCCCTTTTTAGAATAATTTATATTTGTAAATTTTTTTACATCATTCCACAATATATATATGATAAATTTATTAATTTTTAAAATAAATATTTTTAAAATCTTCTTAAGGATAAGTTATAATTAAATGATTAAACAAGATTTTACACCAACAAATGATAATGCACTAGCATTAGTTTTCTATTGTAATGTTTTACAAAATAGAAACATAACATAAAAAATATGTTGTTTTGGCCAGTATATTCACGACATTGATTAAGAAATCACTAATAGAAAAGAATTAATTAAAAACCATGTTAAGAGCATTCGGTATCCTTGATTTGTCCCAAAAAGTAAGTTAAAAAAAATAGAGAAACAAATTAAATGATGAAGTAAACTAACTTGGAAGATTAAAAAAGCAACTGGACCTATATGTTATTTTATTTTGAAAAAAGAAAAACTCCAGCAGAGCAATCCGAATCAGGCACCGGTCGTGGATGTGGCACCGCGTTTTCTGTTTCCAGTTCAACGACGTTTACCAGTCTTTAGTCACTTTCTCTTACTTCTTCAAAATCAATCCCCTGTTTCTCTCTCTGGTCAGCTCCGCTCCGTTTACTTTCTCCTTCGTCTCATGCTTTTAATTTTTCGCCTGACACCGATTACACAACCCCCTCTCTAGTTTTCCTTCATTTTCATCTTCCGAAGAAGCCATTGGCGGCGACGTCGTCGTTTTAGATGGCTTTAGATGCATCACCTATCTCGGATTTTTGAGCCCAGCAAACAAACCAAGACCATGGATCGCAAGAACCCGCGGAGGAAGCCCAAGCTCGAGCGCCGCAATGCTCTTAAATACTCCTCCTCCGAATACGACGCCGCATCGTCCCCCTCCGATGACACGCTCTACACGCGCTCCATGGAGTTCTACGACCGCACGAGCTTCCGAATTGAGGGCGTCGAGGGCGAGTTCGATCGAATTTGCCTCAGTTTGGGCCTCTCCGGCCCAGAGGACTTTGCTATTCCCGCTGCGGCGTGGGAGGCCATGAAGTTTCGCTCCTCTTCGGATATTCTCCCGAGACTGAAGCTCGATAACCTCGATATTCCCGAGGAAGAGGAAGACGAAGAAGAAGAATCGAAGGTAAACGAGGAGAGAATATTCAAATCAGCAGAGGAAGGTGAATTGAGTGAAAAACACGGAGATAGTGATAGGGTTAGGGTTAGGGTTAGGGAGATAGATGAATCGAGCAATGGTATTAAGGGGGTTCGGCCACCGATGCTGAAGCCTCCGCCGGGGACGAGGGTTCAGGTGGTGGATGATAGCGCGTGTTCCTCGTGGGACCTCTTGAGGGACTTGGCTCCTCAAGGGGGAAAAGGGTTACCGTTGAACCATTCCAATGAAGAGAGGGAAGTGGAGAGAGACATAGAGAGAGAAGTGGCGGAGAAGGAAGAAGGGAAAGTTGGTACTAGAGAGAGTCCGAAGAGGGAAGAGGAAGAGAATGTGGATAATGCGGCGAGGATTGCGGAGATTGTGGCGGGGCTTTCAGAGAGGTGTTCGTTTTCTACTTCGAACGAAGATGATTCTTCGAGTAGTACCACGGACCCTAGGTCTAATAACATTTCTCCGCAAGGGAGAATCAAACGGATTATTACCGCCGGAAGCTGGCAGAAGGGTGAGTTTCTCGGGGGTGGCTCCTTTGGCTCCGTTTATGAAGGAATTTCTGAGTAAGTGCAATGCCGTTCAATCTTCACTCTTCTTTCTCCCTTCCACTTCATTATTACCATTCTCTTCTTTTAGTATTGACTTAAATATGTCTTACATTGAGATATATTAAAACTTTTGTTTTGAGTATAACAGTTAAGTAATGATATGTTTGTGAATATATCTTTTCAATATATGTCAATCTTAGTAACATGTCATCACTTAACTAACAAAAATTAATTATTTATTAGGGACCTCAAATATATTTAAAGCTTTAGTATTTTATTTATAATATTATTATCTGGGATTGGGACTTGGGCGTACTTACACAATTTCATCCTTGCATTAATAATTCACATCTACACACAATTTTTTTGTCTCTCCTTCAGCTATTAGAAAATTAGTCCTTCAAAATTAAAGGAAATGACACAAATTGGCCTATTTTAGCTTGTGGGGTGTTGCTGCTTCCCCCTCCCTTTCCCCTTTAGACTGTGGTTCTTTGCTGTAATGTTTTTCCTTTAGTGGTAGTCGGTAGGTGTTTAAAAACTACTGAAGATCTATTACATTAGATGGAATTTAGGAAAGTTCCAATTAAATTTTGAACGAGAGCAGGATAGGATTGGAGGTGGGGTTAATGCTTTGGTAGTTTAGGAGTTTTTGATTGGGAAGGTTAGTTATTGCTTGGTAATGGTGGGTTTGGACATGAAAATAAAATAGTTAAGGCTTTGACGTTGTTATGTCTTTCAGTGTATTGGGTGAAGATTTTCTGTCTAGTGAAAAAGAGGGTGGAAGAAAATCAAGAAATACACTTGCTTCTACATTACTAACATTTATTCTTTCAAATATTTCAAAATAAAGAGTAGCTAATGGTTAGAGTAAGCAGAACAAGAGCAAAACTTGGCTTTTCGATAGATACTTTTTGTTGTTTTTTTTCCAATGATAACACGTGTGATGATGATTACACGAATTATGCTTTTATTGATGAACTGTTGCACTTGTGCTTTCATTGAAAAACAAGGCAAAAGTACACCCTGTAACAGCACCTAAATTTTGTCCATAGGTTATGGAATGAGCTCGTTGAATCTGACTGATTGATGTCTGCTGAACTAACTGGCTCAGAAAACTCAGTTTTATGTCCTGAAACAAAACCTTTTTTTTTTGGGTGAGGGGGTTGGAAAATATTTTGCAGTACATCAGAAAATGTTGTCAAATATTTCATTTTCTTCTTTTAGAAGACTGTACTTTTTGGTCAGAATAGGAGCACAAGGACTTCTGAACTTTTCAAATTCCATTGCTTTCCTTTTATGGAGGACGAGCTAAAATGTATTATTTCCATCACATCTAATGTGTCAGCCATGTTTATAAACTTCCAGATTTTTGTTTTGAAGTCCCCATAAAATGTAACTTTCCGTGTGGACAACTACCTACTTAATTCAAAATGTTGGTCGGTCAACGATTTACTGAAAAAGAGCATGATGATAACCACCCTTTGTTCTGTGTGGGGTTTGTGTCTTTGTGTCCAATGTCTGTTGGATGTGAGATAAAAACTATTGTTTTGAAGGGTGTGTGAACATTCTATGGTTTTGATTTTCTTTTCTAAATTTCCTGAATTCTTTTAATGGTTTTGCTAACCATTGCTGATTGCCCTATTGCTTTAAGGGGAAATGGTTGGGGTGCATTGGTAAGATTAAATAGTACACTTTCCAAAAAAAAAAAAATTCTACTTTTGATTTCTTAACCATTAAATCCCTAAAGACAATAATACTTAACAAAACTGTTCTTTTAAACCTTTCATAGTTTTTTTCTGCCAAGGTGTCCTGCTATTGGGTGGTTTTAATAAACTTTGCTATTAGCCTTTTACTGATAAGTGATAACGATAATTTCTGAAATTCAATTATGCAAGTGTTCTATTGTTCATCCTGAATAGAAATGAATTTGAGCTTCATTAGGTTGTTCATTTGGCCACTGTGTGAAATTGATGCACTGATACAGATTGCTTCTAGTTGAATAAACAATGCAAACATATTTAAAATCCTATTTAAAGAGAACCGTAGAAAAATGTAATGAGGTGAGTGAGCTAGATTTTGCATGGGCAAGGATGTTGTAATTGTTGTTTAGTGCCAGATTTTTGTCAAATCCAAAATCGTCTTAAAAGATTATTTCTAATTTAGCATCTTCCTTTCGAATTGCTGCTTTTTTAATGCCAAGCTTTACAATGATTTTGCATCTATTTTATGTTATGCAAGTAATAAATACTAACATGTTACTTATACTTTCTGAATCACTGTAGTGATGGATTCTTTTTCGCGGTAAAAGAAGTTTCACTGCTTGATCAAGGGACTCAGGGAAAGCAAAGTGTATATCAACTGGAGCAGGTGATTGACTTGCACTTTTTTCTTAATAATGGAATTCTTAAATGAAAACTAAAAAAGAAGTTTTTTTAACATAAATATTATGCTATCTTGTGCAATACCTCAAGAACATTTGAGAGGTTTCTGTTCTTCATGTTTCTCCCATTATGTTTATTTTCTCACATTTGTCTCTGTCTTCTCTCACAGGAAATAGCACTTTTGAGTCAGTTTGAGCATGACAATATTGTTCAATACTATGGCACAGAAATGGTACTTTCTTATTGTGATTTCATTTTCTTTATGTTCATTTTGATATTTTCATGTTGTTCACCATTGTTGAGTCTATGCTGTCTTGTCTTGTTTTCTTCTTTTATGTTCTATTTGATATTTTTTCTTGTTTATTATTATTGAATCTATTTGGAAGTTGCCTATCACTTTTTACAATGTTTACAATATAAGTGGAATGTTTGTAGTGAAGAGTCAGGGCATGATGTCATGATAGGCCATGAAATGTAGTCTAATGATTGTATGATAAAGGATCCACATGACTGATAGGGTGGTTGGGGGGGGGGGGGGTCTATACTTTTACATCTATCAGAGTTAGCTCATTATTCAAAATAAGATTTGTACTTTACACTTTGCTCAATGTTTATGCAGGATCAGTCAAAGTTGTATATCTTTCTTGAGCTTGTAACGAAAGGTTCCCTTAGAAGCCTCTATCAGAAGTATACTCTTCGAGATTCCCAAGTATCTGCCTATACGAGACAGATTCTGCATGGTTTGAAGTATCTTCATGATCGAAATGTGGTTCACAGGTGACTCTAAATTTTATTCTATTTTCAATCCTGTTTCACTTTCCTTTATGTATATATGACTTCTGCTTTTCTGTGGTAATCCTGGTCTTGAATCATATGGTATGGTTCAGTCTTTTAGAACAATGCTGACAAAAGTTATATGGTCTTGCTTTCCTTGCTTCAAAGGAACTTTGACTTTTGCATACTGTCTCGTAATTGCAATATATTCTTTGTAAATAACCTGTGGTATTTGTTTTATTTTCTTCTGTTCTCTTTCTTTTTTGGACAAATGTTGCTTTATTTTCATTGTTTGAACTTTGAAATGCATTTTACTTATTTGGCCAAAGAAGAGAGTTGGGGAGTGAGGTGAACAGAAGAATCCAGGGGGGGAAAAAAGATATCCAATTATTGTCATTGTTTTTTTTTTGTGCCCTAAACCACTACCTTTCAATACTAATAGTCTAGTATTTGTGGATGGCGTATTAGTTTCTTCCAGCTGTGAGTTAATTTGAGTTTCAAATTCAAATGATTAAAAAGGAAAATCAAGTTACTAAGGTCAGGTTGAATGGTTACATACATGTGGGAATTTTTAGTTTTGGAAATTTAATGAGAAGAGTTTTTTCTTTGGGTTACAGCTCGTGATTTATTTCACTTCCTATTTTCTGCATTCCTGCATCAGTTATGTAATTGGGATGAAGCAATCATTGTAAATATGTTCTAATTATATATCTCCAATTTAAGGGATATTAAATGTGCAAATATATTGGTGGATGCAAGTGGATCTGTCAAGCTTGCAGATTTTGGATTGGCAAAGGTATTCACTCTCTTTCATTCATGTTTCTCGATCTAGGATTTCTTTTATTTCTTGAATATTTTGGTATCAGTTATAGATGTCTGAATAATGTTAAATTGCTTATGATTTCCATTTTCTGATATCACTTTATGAATTGTTTTCAGGCAACCAAATTGAATGACGTTAAATCAATGAAGGGGACAGCATTCTGGATGGCGCCTGAGGTTTGCCTTCAATCTTTACATCTGAGCAGAAATACAGCATAATGGTTCTTCTGCCAAATTTATTAATGGAGTGTGCACATGGTTCCAAACTTCAAAATAATTTCCTTAACAGTAATTTGTTATGTTAATATATGCATGACTCTAACATTAGTTTCTGCCCTCATTTAGCTGTGAAATGAACACTTATTAGTTATTAAATGAAATTATATTGTCATACAGTTAAAATTGTATGCATTCAATATGCTACTGGTCTAAAACCCTAGAACATAAGGAAATTATTAGAACTCCATAAAAATAAACTTACATTACAACATTAGATCATGTATTCATGCTACATTTTGTTATATGGCTTGATCAATGTAATGAACAGCTGGATATAATTATTGATAGTGGTGACGTGATTATACATATCTTGTTTCAAGAATTCATTGCCTTCTCATATATAGAAAGAAACATCCCTTTTCTCTTGATTTATGTATAGCATAGTTATTGGTTCTTAATAAGAATCTGGAATATGCAGGTTGTAAAAGGAAAGAACAAGGGTTATGGGCTTCCAGCTGATATGTGGAGTCTGGGATGCACTGTGCTGGAGATGTTAACAGGCCAACTTCCGTACTGTGATTTGGAATGTGTACGTGTCATATTATTGCTATTTAACTCCCGTTACACATTGGTGTAGTCAGGGTGATCAAGTAACACGTTTTTGTTTTTTCTGTCTCAAGCAATGGCTCTTCAGTTCTCACAATTTAAATTCTGATTTAATTCCACAAACCATTTTTTTTCTTCTGTTTCATGTGTTTGCCTTCATAATTTTATTTTTTTTTCGCTTTTGCTGTTTGATAATTATTAAACAATTCAGGCTACCACTTTTTATCCAAATTATCAATGTTTCTACCATTTATTTGTAAATTAACTTATGGATTTTGTTGATGTTCTGTGTCCCACGTTTTGTATTCGGTAGAAATGTTGGTTGATGATTCTTATATATATTTTGCCATTAATATACCTCTAACTGTGAAAATTGCATTACTGCTGGTTTTGACTGTTGAATTTTAATTAATCTATTCAAACAACAGATGCAGGCATTATTTAGAATTGGAAAAGGTGAGCGACCTTCTATTCCTGACTCTCTTTCGAGAGATGCACAAGATTTTATCCTGCAGTGCCTTCAAGTTAATCCAAATGATCGTCCCACTGCTGCGCAACTTATAAACCATTCATTTGTCCAAAGGCCACTTTCTCAGTCCTCTGGTTCTTCATTTCCTCATATTCACGGCCGGAAGGGTTAAACTGTGTCATCTTCAACTATGAAACATTATGGAGGTAAATGCATACTATCTCATTTTGCCACGTTTTTCTCTGTTTATCATGGTACCTGGATTTTTTATTTTTTAAAACTATTCTCATAGCTGTCCTTGCCCATCCTTCTAAGAATTTTCATTAAAAACTCGAGTCATAATATTGTTTTGGTCGGATACAAAATGTCTAAGGTCCATGTCAGTTTTGGTTTTCAGATGCACGTAGAATTCCTTTAGTTAGAGTTGCTCAGGTTTCAAGTGCAGTTTTATTCTTTATTTGGGGCTATTCATGCAAGCATAACTGAAAATAAGAAAAGGAAGAAAAACAGAAAATGTTTCAAACCTGTGGCAGTGTGGTGCAATTCTCAAATGACAAACTATATTGTTTGCATCCTTTGCGCAAATCCTTTTAGCATATGTTCAATTACTTGATTCTTTTACTCTTTGATGACAGTTCTGTCTTTCATTGCATGTAACATTTCCAATGTTCAGTCTTGAAGTTGCTGGGGTTCATCTAGGGTCCATTACTGCAGAAATTGTCGATTTGCTCATGTTGTAGCATTCAGAGATTGCTTGCTTGTAACTTATATCAGTTTTTCAGCACGGCTTTGGATCTAACACGTCATATGGCACTCCAGAGAACCAAGTTATCGACTAGGCAATATCCTATTGGAGAATTATGCTCAATACGTGTTATCTAATTACTCTGATGGTTTGTTCGTTGTAGCAAAGGTGAAGTATCAACGTCCAGCTGAAAAAGTTCCCCTGCCTTCCCCTAAAATTAGGTGACCGGCGAAAAACCTACAGGGTTTAACTCAGGGAGCAATAGTAGCAAGAATTAGAGACTATTCTATTTGTACATATTATTTATTTTTTATTATTAGTAGGCATTGTTTGTGTACATCTGTATTTCGTAGTTTTCTTTTTTATTCTTTTTGTCTAATTCGTGTGTAATGTTTCCCACTATTTGTATGTCCTTTCTGAAAATTTGGTCTTTGGTCGAATGCGATTCGACGAGTAAATGGTTTAGTTAATAAATTTATAGATACACTTGGACAAAAGAAAAACCGTAAGTGAAATTCCTTATCTTTCTCACTCTAGTTGAGTGTGTTTGGAAATATGTTTGAACCACTTTAAATGAATGTTTGTCAGATTCAAATGCACACAACCGGAGAAGAAACTCTAATTGGATTAGCGTTTAATTGAACTGAACTAGTTTTCAAACACTTTAAGTTCAACTTGTTTATTTATTTATAAAATTCAATATAACTTCTAACAGGGTTTTGTCACTATTTATCCTTTCACTTTTTTATAAACTATATATGTCCACAGTCCATACAAATATTAATGTGTTTTTATATTTAGATAGTAAGGATTTGATTTGGGTAGAAATCTTTTATATGTATATACATATTTTGGGCAATTTTTCTTGATATTTTTTTGGGTACATGAGTAAAGAAAAGAAAAGGATAATTATTTCTTGCACCTGCTTTTCTGGTTCCTGCACCTCCAAAAAGATCTTAACAGACAAAACCCCCCCTCATCTAGCACCCTTGCATCTCCAAAGAGAACCCAAGCAAATCCTAGCCATCCATCGAGCTACCCAACCTCAAACCAGACCTTTTGTAAGGGAACTAAATTCTCTCCAGTAACTGAATAGCTCTTCATTGCGAGAGGAAGAGGGTGCTCTCCTCGCGTGGAGTCCTAGGCATCGGTTTCGTTGGTTCCTTCCTTGAGCGACGAGAGCGCAAATTTCTAGGTTGGGAGAGGCCCAAGAGATAAACTCAGATTCCTATGAAGCACCGTTCTTTACTAGAAGGTCTACACAAACTAACAAAAGTACTCTTCTTACATGGAGTGGTACAGATCAAGGTCTGAGGAGGTATTGGGTCTTTTAAATAAAATAGCATACTTATGATAAGGATTTAACTTATTAATTAGCGAAATAACATGTAATAAGTCAGAGTACTCAATTACCTTCTTATATGTCAGGTTCCACACTGTATGATCAGTGATCTCATGCGGTCCAAACTAGTTAGTAATGATGTTACTATTGTTAAATATAGTTATTTTATCATTATAATTTGTATTAAAAAATATAATTTCTATAGTTAATAGTATTTTTAAAAATGCATTATTTTAAAAGATAAAAAAGACAAATATTGTTAAACAAACATAATAACTATAACTGCCAATTCTTTCCTACGTTGCATAAATACTGAACTAGGGAGGAAAGGAAGAAAATGTTCAAGAAAGGAAAATGATTAAGGATAAATTTGGATTCAAGTTACAAGGGTTTTGAAGAGTTTTTTTTTATTGGAATTATAGAATTTTATTTAATAAAAAAATTCTCAAAAATATTTATAACCTTATATTCAAACATACTCTAAATATACCATACCAAAGGCATGAAAAGAAAACGTAAGATCTTATACTTTTTTGTTTTGTTTTCTGTTAAAAGGAAACTAGTGCTTGTTGTATATTTTTTTTAAAAAATTAACTTAAAAATTTCATCATTTAATTACAAATTATTATATATATATAAATATAAAAGTTTATTGTTTTTACAGTAATTATCTTAAAATTCCCCTCATTTAGTTAATAGTGTAAATTTTACTTTAAATATAACAGTGAAACTAAAAAAAGATACAAAAGAATGGGCTTTTGAGGAAAGGTAAATGGGGCCCGTTGGCAACGGTTAACCAGGGGTATTGTTATTTTGTTAATGACACTATCATGTTGGTGCACTTTAACCCTATCCCATAATTACCCCTTGAGAAATGACATAATAGAATCGTGTTTTTGTTTTGTAATTGAGGGGAGAAAAAAGTTGACAACGGAAATATGATTTGTTGTATAATTTTTTTTTGCACCCTAAATAACATAATAAAATCATGATTTTGTTGTTATTTTATTTTCACCCTGATTGTACAACAGACATTTGACTTCATTGTGTTATTCATCCAATAACACAATGAAATCGTATTTTTGTTGTGAATTTTTTTGTTTTAAAAAAATACCACAATAGAAATATGATTTGTTGTGTTATTCATCTAATAATAAATCAGAAATTGTAGTTTCATTGTATCATTTTTCAAAACAAAAAAAATAACATAACAGAAGTGCAATTATGTTGTATTTTGTGTTGAGAATTACCATGGAATCATATTTTTTGTTGTGGTATTTTCCAAAGCAAAAAAAAAACAATGCAATCATACTTTCGTTGCATATAAAAGAACCTTACCAAGAATACTGAGTAGGAGAGAGTTGGGTGTAAGGGTTGGGAAAAAAGGATTTTGGTGCAAGGGTTGGGGAAAAGGGAAGGGACAAGAAAGAGATGTTTGAGGAAAGTGGAGGGTGGTGAGAAGAATGGGAAAAGGAAAGGAGCGGGGAAAAAAAATCACAAAAGGACACTCTTTTCTATTCCTATTACTAAGTGAGAGGAAAAATCAAAAATATTTTTAGATATAATCAATATGGATTAGCAATCCTAAGGTTCATATATTATTATTTAAATCTATGATTTTTATTTAAATTTATAATTTTTATTTAAAATTTATATATGTAAAAAATTATATTATTAAATCAAAATTAATTATTACAAAATTTATTAAGTAAAATTATATATATATTAAATATACATTAAAAATTTTAGTATTTTATATAATGACATTAATTATTTTTTAAGATAATTAATTTATTAATTCAGTTGATTAGAACATCGTATTAATAATGTGAAAATTATAAATTTGAGATCTATATGGACAATCTGGATTGACATTTTGTATCACCCTCGTGGATTGTCAATCATCGATTATATGTAAAAGTATTTTCAAATTTTCTCTATCTTACCAGTGAGTGTATGAATAAATATAATGGGTGCCAAAACAAATTCCCTCAGTCGCTATAGAAAAGTGAAGTGTGAAGAATGAAAGAAAAGCAGCATTTTGTAGGTTAGGTGTTGCGGTGCCGGGACACGTCACCTCTGCCAGCCATTTTCCTTTTATTCTTTTTTGGGATTATAGAGAACGTGAGCGCGAAGATCGGACACTCGCTCCGATTTCCTTCATTATCACAGTTTCAACCAAACGACTGCTCTCCAACCATTTCTCGTAGAATTCCAGTTCCAGGTATTCCTCTCTCCTCGCGAGGGTTTCTCTCGCTCTCCATCGATGCCTCTTGTTTCATGTTTTCCTCCTTTTTTTTTTTCATTTTTTTCATTTTTTTCTGTGCAATCTTTGCAATCTTTCTATATCTGCACGTGCTTTTCGAAAATTTCGTTTAGTATGTGCCTATGGTCTCGATTTATGAATTTCACCGCCTAATTCCGTTTGCGCACGCTCCTTAGATTAGAATGGATTTGCGATCTTGAATTACGCGAGCGTGTCAAGATATTTAACCTTCTTTTTTTAATATCTTCGTCTCTCATTCTCACTCCACATTTTCTAATTGTGACAGAAGTGTGTATTTCCGTGTTATAATCGAAATCCGCGCGTAGATGTATTTTTAAAACTTAAAACTGCACTTCCAATTGAATCAAATATAATATGAACAATTCCAAGTGTTTGGAATTTGGATCATTTCCTTTTTGGGAAGTAACTAATGCCATGTCCTGTAAATTGCCACTTGCCACATATATGTGTTCTGGGCTTTGTTTCTTTCTAGAAGAAGGTGTTTTGACTTATGGACGGATATTATGACTTTATTCTTTCTTAGGAACTGATGTTTGGTATAATACTGTTGCCTTGATGATGTTGATGTGTTGTTAGAAAAGAATATGGATGCTCTTTTTTCCCCCATTCACTGTGGAAATGGTGGATTACTTAACGCCTGTGCATCTGTTGGAAGTGTTTTTGTTTTTCATCAGTTGACCTCCTGAAATGATGATTCCAGATATTATGATCTGTGCGAAAGGTTTTAAATTGTGGTCTCGGTTTTGCATTTTTGTTGCTTTTCTTGATATTATGTGAAATCATGGACAAATGCGGCCACATGGCAGTTGCAGACACTTAAAAAACCTTGATATTGTGGCCAAAAACATGGTTGCGGACCGTTTTATAAGACGTTGTTGTTTATGTTGATGTTGAGTAATTCTGTTTCACTTTTTTTTTTTGTTTCTTATTTACTTTTTGGATGCTATCTTAAAATCTGTGGACATTTGAATACAGAACATGTGCCATACTTTTTGTGGACTGTTTGCCATCTAGCACTACATTGAGAATGTATATATATTTTTTAATGATTCTCTCCATCGAGGGAGACTTCAAAATCCATATCAAGATGTTGTTTGTTTCACGCCAAATGAACTACTTTATTGCAGCCCTTCTTTTTAAGATGTTATTCACTATATTATAATTTATAGGAATTGGGTATGACAGGACACAACTTCTGGTATAAATTGATGATACCAAATTCTGCTGACTATATTTTAGATTACTGGTGATGTCTGGAAATTAAAAAAAACGTTTAGTCACCAAAGTTGTGCTTTTCTGATATTTTGTATGTTGTTTCAAGACTGCAAGTTAGATTCTTATGATAATTAACCAAGCTCAACAACGAAACTTGTTGAGTTGAATACTTTTATTTTTCTTTCTCAATTGTTTGTCATTTGATATGCTTTGGATTGAATGGCTTCCTTTTGTTATAACCTTGTTAGTTTCAGTCTTCTGTACTGGTTTATATTTGATTGTTTTAAAGACCATATTTAGGATTTTGTTGTCAAAACCATGCATTTTTTAAGGCTATTGAATGCTTCAAATCCTTCCTTCTCCACATGTAGTTCATGCTTTTTAAATCATTGTCAGCATTTATTCATTGGAATGTGTCTGCAATTCCCTATTGAGTCAAGGTTATGAACAGTAACTACTAGTTCTGACATGAAGTCTTTCACCCGGTTTGGGTTTTTCTTGGGCCCTCAGGTGTTAGGGAAAGAAGTCATAATTGTTTGTTTTTGTGCAAGGGTTGAACTAGGCCAGGCAGCCCATCAAGAGCCTACAACCTGACCCATTTAATGCTTGGCATGTCTTGTTTAGCAAAAAGGCTAGGCCTAGGCTTTTTACAACAGCAACAACAAAGCCTTATCCCACTAGGTGAGGTCGGCTACATGGATCACACGATGCCATTCAACATGGTTAAAAACCAAAGGTTCAGAAATATTATTCATTCAGCTTAGGCTTTTTAAAAAGCTTTTTTGTTTAATATGTAAGATTGCAGGCTTTTAGAAAAGCCTACTAGACTTGATGGGCTGGTCTGTTTATAAATATTAGATTATGACTTTTAATAATAAAAAAAATATTTGATGCATAACATTTTATCATTATTTTAACAACTATAGCATTATGCTTCTTACTTTAGTTGGTTTAATGGATATGAAATGCAATATGTTTTTTTGGTTTTAACTATTTCATGCGATACGCCCGTTAGCCTATATGTCTATTAGCTTGTTTAGCAATAGGCACTTTAGCCTATAAGTTTATTGTTCTTTTCAGTGATAGGATCATTAACCTATAAGCTTATTGGGCTGTTTACAGATAGTTCCATCGGTCTATTTAAAGCCTTGATATGAAATGAACCTTTAAACAGGTTAATAGGTTAGGCCAAACCTAAAATATGTTTTGTAACTATTTAATAGGTCAGGCTTTCGCCAAAATATTATAAAGCAGGTTAGGCCAGGCTTTGGCAAGGCCTAACTTGGTCTGGCCTATTTCTACCACTATTTCTGTCACAAAAGGGATTTGCATTCTATCCTTTTTGGAGGGTAATTTTTCATAATTCATATCAGAACTGGTAATCCATTAGTTTGGTTTTTGTGACAATGGATCAACTTTCACAATTCATGATTTGTGCTGATGGAGATTAATTTTCTTTCCTAGCATTAGAAAATAGTCATGAAAGCAATTTTAAAAAAAATAATCTATAGTTTATGTTTCATTTATGTCTTTTCCATTCACAGCTTTTTTGGGACCCTTTTGGTTCATTAATTATCATCTAGTTAAGATTGATTTCCTCGTTGTGTGCATAGTCTTATACTGTAGTTAAGGACATCTTGAACAGTTTCCACCATTAAAATTGTAGTGTGGTCATAAGGAAACCCTAATCTTATGTGAATCAGCACTAGTTACATTAAGTGTATTATTACTTGCTGAATTTAAATATGACACATCAATTAGTGCTCAACTACTCAAGTGTTGGAAGTAAAGGATATTTAAAATCATGATATAGAAAAGTCAGAAGTGTATCATAAAGTATGCAACAATTTTTTTGTGCTGATTTACCTTACATGCTGCATGACCTTTTTGATGAAAAAAAGTAGATTTTCTATCATCGTAGTTAAAATCGGGATTAAAAAAACTAACATGCCCCACTGCCGGAAGGCTCCTCACTCCACGAAGGTATGGGGTAGGGTCATTTATGCAATCTTACCTTTGCATATGTAATAGGTTGTTTTCATAATCAAACCCAAGACCAAGAGTCACCAAGACGCAACTTTACCACTATGTCAGGGCATGTCCTACATCTAGCGGTTTAAGTCATAGGTAAAATCCTTAGAGGTAAATCCGGATTTAAATCCCAAAATCGGTAAAATCCATCAATTTTCCGATTTTGATGGTGGCCCATTTAAACTTTTTACCCGCACTACTTTTTGCTGACATGGTTTGGTTTTTACTGGCCCGATTTATTATTTATCTCTCACGACTCACATAACATCACGCGTGCATTTTGTTAATTTGGTGAACCCTAATCACCATACAAAGATGATTCTACTCCATTCTTCTCTAATCTTCCTCTGACATGCTTGCTAGATTAGACATCTAGATTTTAGGATTAGAGTATTTCTATTTGCTTTGTGCTTAAGTTTGATGCATTGTAATGTTCTGTTTTGTACTTGACTACTTGTTTGTGAAGTTTCTTTGTACTTTGTGGATTATGAATATGATGCATGAGATCTATGGAATATGGATTATGAATTTTGTAAAATCCTACAATTCGATTTGCCATTCCTGTTTTAAGGTAAAATCTTGATTTTAACTATCTTGGTTTCTATCATTCCTCTTCTAAAGGATGATGGATCCACCAGTTTTTTCTGTATACATTTATATGATTTTGATTATAGTGCTCTGCAATATGGTGCTTGCTTTATGTATTTGATATTGTCATGCATTTAGTGTATTCCAATGACAAAATCGAAACTTGGATGCATAACATCAGGACATTAAAAGAAAAGAAGCATGTAACGACAGAACTGAGTGAAATTCAATGGGACATTAAAGTCACAGTGGTTTATCCTTGATGGATTTTATATATTAGATTAAGACTGATGTCTGGCAGCGTGGATGCACAAATCAAAATGAGAAACAACATCAACATCAACAGCACTTTTAATCCAAGTTAATTGGGTTAGTGGTAGATGAACCCAATGATAGATCGGAAAAAAGAAGAAAAAAGAGAAAGGGAGAGGGAAAGAAAAAAGTGGAAATAAGACAAAAGAGAGGAATAATATAGATGGATTAGTTTTACCAACCTTTGGTTTGATTTGTATTTGTTGTCTTTTCTAATGATGGTACTTATCACTTAATCTTTGCATGCTAGTGATGGTACTTATCAGATGATTGTTTTCCTTTAATATTGAGTTATGGATCCTGAATTTCTCATTGCCTCATGTTTATAATCTTTTTCCCAATTTTCTGTAATATGTTGTTTGCTGTTTTATCTTAGTTGTATGTTATGTTGCATGTTTAAATATAGAATTTCCCTGTGCTTCTATGCTGTCTATTTGTTTGGCGATGAGTCACATGATTAGAGCTAATTGTTGTCAGCAGGGATAACATAATATTGTGTTTGTACTTATTATTTATTTATCTTGATTTAATACTACCATTTGTGCCTTAGATGTAACTGCACAAGTTGTGGAGAATGATTGAATAGGTATTATATTTTTACATGCCTTTGTTGCTTAACACCTTTATAGATGTAACTGTTAAAAATTACTACAAAGTCGTATAAATGATATCATGTCAGTCTAGACATTTGATTTATTGTGTTTGAAATGATCATTTTAATTTATCATGCTAGAATTTCTCTCCTTTTTAAAAAGATCTACTATGATGATTGTCTTTCCTTGATCATTTTCAGATTCAGTTTGTTGATATGGCTAAAGTTGGTAAGTTGCGGAGCAAGGCTCGAGGTCAGAGGGCAACCCCACATCTTTTGTCTTGTGCAAGAAAAAATCTGAAAGATGTTAATGTAAGGAAGAGCTCTTCTAAAGCATTGGAGAAGAAAGATTGGGAAGATGCAACCTGCTCAGTCTGTATGGAGGTCCCCCACAATGCTATCCTTCTCCTTTGTTCATCTTATGATAAGGGTTGTCGCCCATACATGTGTGCTACTAGTCATCGCTATTCAAACTGTTTTGAACAATACAAAAAGGCATATACGAAAGCAACATCTGTTCAAAGTTTGCAGCTAGAAGCAAACAATTCCAATATTGATTTAAGCACAGGTGAATCTAAGGACAATACTGAAGTTCCTGAGCTTCTTTGCCCCCCTTTGTCGCCGGCAGGTGAAAGGTTGGACAATGGTTGAAGCGGCACGGAAGTCTCTGAATGCCAAGAAAAGAAGTTGCATGCAAGATGATTGCTCTTTTGTGGGGAATTACAAGGAGCTTAGGAAGCATGTTAGGTCTAAGCATCCATTTGCACGACCACGAGAAGTGGACCCACTAAAAGAAGAAAAATGGAAGAGATTTGAATGTGAAAGAGAACGGAGTGATGTGATTAGCACAATTTTATCTTCAACACCAGGGGCTATGGTACTTGGGGATTATGTGCTGGAGCCAAATGACCATGCTTTTTATAGTGACGAGTATGATTCTGATGAGGAATATCTAGAGGATGATTTCTTCTCATTGAGGTCCATTGGTTTCGGGAGAAGTGGCCACTTTTTGCCAAACATTACATATAATCAGGACCGTGCTGCTGATAATTTTGATGTTGATCATTTTGGTTTGCAGAGTGTTGCATCTACAGGTTCTGCTGCTGTGTCTGGACGCGGGCTCCACAGGATATTGTTAGGAAGGTCTAGAAGACGACGGAGGCATAGGATAGCAAATGCAAGAAGGTAAATTCAAATATGAACTACAGAAATGTGGGGACAGAGCTGTTCTTCTGCAAATAGTGTGTCAGTGATCTTGGCATGGCTGGTTTTGTTGCTATGCCAGAGCATTTTCTAATTTATTTGGCAGATTATAGCAGTTCATCTCATTTATAGATTGATATGGTACCGCCGTGACTTTCCCTGTTTTTGTTAAAAAATTAAATAGACTGTACAAAAGGCAATTTTAGAGTGCTCATTGCCTCTGATTTCTAGGTCTAGGAGATCCAGTTCATTATGATTGTTAGATCCCATACGTTGGACTAGTTATTATGCGGTCATGCAAAGTGGTGAATTGAACACAGGTGACATTTAGGGACAAACAAGAAGACGCCCCATATAATTTGATTTTGAACTGTTGCTTTATTCTTCCAATGTATGATTTACTTTCTGTATGTACAGGTTGAATTACTGTCTAATAAATCATACTACTATTTGATAGTGTTAGGAATATGGAATGTCCTGTATTCTGCAGGCCCTTGGACCCACCATTGTTATTTGACTTTCCAGCAGCAGATGTTTAGAACCCTGTCAAATACCGGCCTAGAAATTATTGTTTTTTCCTAACCAATTAGGAGTATGTGTATCGCTATCATCATGGGTGTCACTACCGAAAATGTTAGTCCTTGGTGGGAACTCTGC
Source organism: Glycine latifolia (assembly GCA_013407115.1). Lineage (NCBI taxonomy): Eukaryota > Viridiplantae > Streptophyta > Magnoliopsida > Fabales > Fabaceae > Glycine > Glycine latifolia. The sequence continues at coordinate 37,862,298 of CM023944.1, read as the reverse complement.
TGATTAGTGACTAGGACCCCGAGCCGTCCTTTGGCTGTATATGACGCAGCTTGTCAAATGCTCTATGAGCTTTTGTTGTTAGTTATCATTTTGGTAACTTATTTGGTAGTTATCTTTATATTTTAAAATTTTCGTTTTGGTTGCAACATTGTCCAAACCGTCAGTTTCACACTAATGTCGTTAGTGTTATAAATTTTACAAATAATTGAATTTAATAAAGTGATGGTTTTTAACTATCATTTTTTTTTGTTAAATTTCTGAAAATAATAAACCCAGATTTTAATCTCAAAACCCTAAAATAAACTTCCCCAAACCTGTAGCCCACTCTTCTCTTCCCCAGAAACCCTGCTCTAGCCATAAACTTCACATCCCAACGTAGTAGCATCACCCTTGCTTCCAAATCCTTACACACCAAAGACCACTCTTTCTCCACACTAACAACTTTTGCCCCCACTCTAATCGAGCATTATTCTCCAAAAAAGGTTGACTCAACTTTGTGCATTGGTATTAGCTTTAAATCGAAGTTTTTTATTTTTATTTTTGCAACTATTGTTTGTCTTGCCTTTTTGAGCCTCCTGTATCCAAGCTCCAATTTAAAAAATTTGATCGTGCATACGCTGTCGCCAATGCAGAGTAGGTCCGCTGCAGCAATGGGTCGGATCATTGAGTTTTAAGTGCTTACCTAGAATGATTTTGATGGGGTTGGGATTGAGGTGCTTGAATTTTAATTTTGTGCGATTATTCTTTAATTTGAGGTTCATTGACGAGGCTGTAACTTTTTTTATAAATTAAATTATTATGATGGCTATTAAAAATTGTGACTTTATTAAAAATAATTATTTTTAAAATTTAATAATTATTTTTTATTAAAAGTGATGATTTTTAACTGCCATTATCTTTCATTAAATTATCGGTTTTAGTTTCAAACTACTAGAATGACCAAGTTGGCTCCTTTTTAAAACTTAAAGGTCAACATCAAAATTGTTGATAATTTTTTTGTTTCCTTCTTGGACATGGTCTTAAGTCAATGTAGGGAAGGGAAGGATAATGGCTAATGGATTCAACCAATACTGACAATATCTCTCTATATCTATAAAAAATAAATTAAAATTTGTAGAAATCCTGTATTTTTTTTCTACTACACCCAAGTTTCATTTTCTCGTGACTCCATACAATGTGAGTTACTGAGTTGTAATTGAACTGATACAACAAAGATACAAAAGATTATTTAACGTTAAAACACAATTTTTTGAGTGTGTTTAAAATTATTTCTTCAAAGAATCACCTTTCTATGAAAATTAAAAAGAACACTCGTAAAAATAGTAAGGTGTTTGAGTAAACTTTTGTCAAGAATTTAGAATTTGAATAGATTTTTGCTTATTGTTTTTTTCTTAGCAGTGTGTCTGCTTCTCTACATAATTAGATGGGATGGGAGATAAATGAAACTGAAAAACAAGCATGCTAAAATTTTGACAAAACTATTCTTAAAGAAAACTTCAAAGAGTTTACTATAATTTTTTATTCCTAAACTTTTTGAATTTTTTTTTAATCATTAATTTAAAATTTGAGCGATCCACATTTTTAAATCTTTTTTCTATTATCACTTGTAATCTTTAGTGTCAAGAAACAACGTTCAACAATGACATAATATCAATGCTGACAGTCGAGTGGTTTATCACATCATTAAGGAGTCTGAAGTGATAATATATGTAATTTTTTTTTATATATTGTGATGAGAGATCAAAAATATAATTTGATAATAAAACTACAAATTGAAATACATCATTACTTTTATGGATTTGTAGTTAACACTTTATCTGAGGCCAACAGCCCTTACTTATGAATATCAAGACACTTCTTTTATATTTTGTATTTGCATCTCATATATTACTTTGTAAAAATAATTTTTTGGCTTGAGTGTTGAAGTCTTTATATGTGCAAATCATCTATCCTATTGTGCTTCATTGTTCTCCACCACCATTAGAATATAAGAGACCTCGAAGAATCACTAAATGAGTAAAGACTAAAATCTAACGAGTCACATTAACAAAACAAGACAGATAACTTATTTAGATACAAATTAAAACTAAACTCCTAATTTAAGCAAAAATCTGCAACATCAAGCCTCAACCTAATGCAAAAGATAGATGGGTGTGGCTATGGGAAGGGTCAGGAGAATTCTCAGTCCGCTCCGCATATCAGGCCAGATTTGATGATGGTGTTATTCATGAAGATCAGGTATTTCAGCATGTGTGGAAATTAAAAATTCCACCAAAGGCCATGTTCTTTATATGGAGATTAGTTATTGATAGATTACCTACTTCTGATAATCTCATTAGAAGAAATATTATACTGCCTGTGGGGGATCGTTTTGTTCTCTGTACAAAGATGATTTGAACCACTTCACATATTTTGTTCACGTGTAAGATAGTTGATAGGATATGGAAACATTGTCTCAATTGGGTTTCTATCCAATCAGTGCTCCCCGAAGATGGAACTTCTCATTTTTTAGAGCATGTAGATGATAGATTCAGTGCTATTAAATCTGCAAGATGGAAGGTGTCATGGAGTGCGGTGGTTTGGAGTATTTGGAATGCACGTAACAAATGTGTGTTTAGAGAGAGTGATGCTGAATTTGATAAAATCATACAAGATATAACTTACACATCTTGGTCATGTTTGAAAGCTGAAGAGTCTTCATTCAGCATATCATATTCACAGTGGATGACTAACATTGGAGCATGCTTATTGATGGGATAAGGAAGTGTCAAACATCAAGGCGAAGTAACAAGAAGGAGTGGGGTACATGATTCTTAGCAGTTACGTTTAACTGCATGTTTTTTAATCCAGTTGTGATATACATAAGAGAACATTCATTTACTTCCTTGTCTCTTACATGATGGGTTCATTTATATGGCTGAGGGTTGGGAGACAGAACATTTTTATGAGCTAAGGCATTTAATAGGTGGGTGACTTTCATATTCTTGGATATAGGATATTTGTTGACTGCCAATTAAATAGGACATATCCAGGAAATATGACTTTTGTAAGAAGGCTTAATACACTGTATTTTGTGGGTCACTTGGTTCTTTGAACTCAAAGAGGTACTCCTGGTACCATATATATATAATACATTTATTTTGCTGATAAAAAAAAAAAAGTCCCATGAGTGCAAGTTCAATTTTAAGGAGTTTAAAGCTAGAGTTGAAAATCCTTCAAAATGTTATGAAATAATTTTCATTAACTACTTGTCATTTCATGTTGATAAATGTTAGCAAATGCACATTAGTAAATTCGAAACAACTAATGGATGTTTCTGCATTTCTAAACATTGACCTGAAAACAAGGATAAGCAAGTGTGAATGCCTTCATCTCAACAAATAGTACAAAATTCTTCATGTGAAGATTTCCCAGGTACAACTAAGAATGAGGGAATTATTCTAATTCCTAATTTCTATCATCTTATAATAGGGATCCTAGTCCTGATCCTAATCCTAACTATATTACAATTAAAACACAGATTCCTGATTTTTTTTTATCATTCCTAATTTTTGCAATATGTAATATACTAGGAAACAATTATACACATTTAAATGCCAACAGATTCCTTGGATAACAATGATAGCACAAGGGATTTCTTGATTAACACAGACGATCAAAATCACTTGTGTACCATGAACTAACTTGACTTTCCTTGCTCTGTAAATTGTCAAACCAATATGTCTAAGGATCTCATATTCAATCCAAAGCTAGAACGCCATTGCACCTTTTGCAGCCACTAACATTCTAGTTTTGGGAAATATGATCGCATAATCATAAATGGATGAAATAAGCACGTATTTTACAATCCTTGTTTCATTTCAGCACCTTTCACCCATCAAGGAGATTGTCATATGGCTTGAAAGTCTTGGGAGTAATTTGAGTTGAGTTACATACAGTATCTGAACTCGGTCACGTTGTTTGTTTTGGGCCAGGTGGCGAAGAATACAGACATTGGTAATCAGAGCAAGGAAGAAGATAAATTAGGTTTACCTTGAAAGGTTGAGAAACAGAAGCAAGCAAGCGAGTAGAGATAAAAATGGACAAAATAATCATAATAGAATTTTTAATATATATAAATACATAAACCACACATGAAATATGTTAAATAATATTGTTTTGATAAAGTGAAAAAAGCAATGACACACAAAAACTTGAAAGAATACTAAACTGCTATTTTGGGAATGAAATCAAATAAAATCATACGGAAGACACAAAAACACCAATAATGATCAAAAGAGTGACAAAACTAAATGCATAATTTGACGTGAAATGAGGTTGACTAATAAATGACAAATATTGCTGATGAAAAAAAAAAACTTCATTTTACTCTGCAAATAAATAAAGACCACGACCATAATCTTGTTTACCACTAGATTTCTTTGCACGACAAATGTTTCAACGTGTTCTTCATTTTACTCTGCAAATAAATAAAGATAAGATGTTTCAACCCATCATAAAGAGAGTATTAGAATGAGAGTGTCAAAGAGTATGGCTAACATTACTTACAAAAACAAACAAACACTTTGAAAAAAAACGAAAATCCAGGACTTCAATTCCGAATCAAAACAGTGAAACACAGAATCACATAAAAGAAAAGTAATTAATGCGAATGGTAAATATACCAAAAACGAGGAGGCATTTGGGTTTCTTTCTTCGCTCTCTTTGAACGCCACTCTTTCATTTCTGCACTTACCTGGGCTTGGAGGCTTTTGAGTTGAGGAGGAGCAGGAGCATATTGGAAACTGTAGAGTTAACCATACAGTCTTCAGTTAAATTTGCAAAAGCACAAAATTTATATATAATTTTTTTATCGAATGGAAGAGAATATAAGGGATTTATAATAACTCACATATCTTGTTCAACCAACTAATTTAAATTTTCTTTGATATGATTAGATGCTCTTGACAATTTATATACAGTTTAAAATAATGAGGAGTTGATGTATCATTATATTTTTTTAGTGTTATTTTTCAATAAGAATTTGCAAAACGTTTATAAGGTGGATTAGTGGGGTAAAACTTGAAGAAAAAGAGAGAAATATAAGTTTAATTAGTAATTACCTTGGTTTTAGTTTTAGGGGGCAATGGAACATCTTGGGATGCTGTATTTCTAAGCTCTCGAGAGTGAGCAAGAAGCAAAGCTCGAGAATCATAGCCATGTGTATGTGTACCTTGCTTTGTTTTCTTTCTAAAGCTAGTTCTTACTGATTCCGTGTAAACTGTGATCACCACCCCATTTGAATTGGAGTTTCTGTCCACACTCTCATTCTGTTTCTTCCACTCTGTCCTTTCCTTTGATTCCAATTCCATGCGATGAAAGCGGAATGGAAATTGATCTCAAATTAGCACCAAATTATCTCATTTTTAAACGTTTTGAAATAATAGCAAATCTTGGGATATCCAAGATTTTTATTGCTAGTACTGTCTGTGGTTGATTTTTCGGAACTTATGTATGTGATTCGAAAAGATTTGCCTTTCCATTAATTTAATTCTCATATCACGACTCTCTTAGAAAGCAACCACGAGGAGTTAAGCCTTGGCAACACTGATTTTTGCAATTAAAAGTTGTACCATGTAAATCAAGATCATGATAAAAAAAAAAAAGCCAGCCTAACTTTAATAAACAAGAGCATATCTGATAGCGGGCCCAATCTGGAAGAAGGCCCATCTCTCCCTAGGAGGATCACTAAGAAGCCCGCTTAGTAGTACCATGTAAATTCTTTTTTGTCTTTTCTATCCCTAATTTCCCAATCTATCAACATCAACGTTATTTATTTTCGTTACTTTTCTCTTTATGAGAAAAATAATCTATGTAGTGACTTTATCATCCAATCACAAATAGCTAGATAGGATAAATTTATTGAATTTTACAACAAGTTAATAATAATTGTCTTAAAAGTCATTAGTACTTCTAATTGGTTAATAATATAAATGTTTTGTTGGTTTAAAAGAAAGTAATTTTTTAAAAAAAAATTAATTTATAATGCACTACAGAAATGCTTTTTTTGTTGTGTATTGTGCACAGCAAAAATGTTTCTATATTAAATTAGATTATTTCTTCATACGCAACAAAAATATATTTTTATTATATATATTATGCAATAAAAGTGTATTTTCATCATAAGTATTTTTGAAATACAAAATTATCAAACAAAGATTGGAGTGGATAGAATAAATATAATTGAGAGAAGAGATTCTATGAAAAATAATTAATTAATTTTTTAATAAAAATTAATTGTCAATAAAATTAATAAAAATTTCGTACTAACAATATATATATATAAAAAACATTTTGTAAAACAGGGATATCGTGGCAAACCCTACCTATTCGACCAAGTTAAAAACAATCCTGGCTGGCTAGCTCTATCAATGATGTGGATAATTAATCTCCACCGATACATGAAAAAGAAACATTTTTCCATAGCCATCCATTTCTTTCTTTTTCTTTAACCAAATACGTCATTTATACGAGAGCTAAGCGTAAAATATCTACTCCCCAGACTTGGTTCGAAACTTCTACATTTAAAATTGTACCTATTTCCCAGCCAACATTAAAAATGCTTGCTCTACAATATATGATTAGGTTGTCTCAGATTAAAAACTAACAATATATATAGTTTAGTGTGTATTTCTAGTAGCAACATGGCTTCAAATTGACTAGCCAGTGTCTCATTATCCTTTCTTATCAGCTTAAATTTTCTTATAGAATAGCATCTTTCAAAGCATCCACTTGAAGCGACAGAAAGGAATTAATAATCACCAGAGATATATATTTGCAATAGAATGGCAGCATCTAAAGAGACAAGTGGGAGATACAATACAATAGACCAGTAATAGTTTGAACATTGAAAGTGATAATTTGTGTCGATTAATTAAGCTGCTAGCTTTTAATTAAGGATACAAGAAGCAAAAGTGGGAGAGATATTTATTAATGAAGAAAGCGACAAATTACCATAGTTAGATTCTTATTATATCTTGACTCAAATTTTTAAACAATTATTTACTTACCTTTTTGGTTTATATAGTCCTCTAATTTACGTACCTTTTTTATTTATATAGCTCTTACTTGATTAATTTTTAATTAACATAGTATTTCATTACCCACTTTCATTTTTAACTGGAGAAACTTGAGGGGAATAGAGGTTGTATGACATATGACATATGTATGAGGTATAGCCAAACAGGAAATTATCCGTTTTCTTTTCTATCACTTTTTTCTCCTGTTCCTTTCTTTCTTAGCTTAATTTTAAGATATGTTTATTTAGAGAATGAAAATAATATAGTAAGTATATATGGGTTCCACATAGACCTATATAAATTTTTCTCTATTTCTCTTTTCTTTCTCCCTCAATCAAACATCCCCTAAAGCTTTATAGGAATAGGAATAGCATGCTCCATGTAGCGTGATTATGTGATCCATCATCCATTACACCATTACACTTAACTTTTGTAGTTTCCAAGGTATAATAAGTTGGATTCAAGGGAAAATGAAGAAAAATAAATATAAAAGAAAACCGGAGTTTCTTTTTCTTCATTACCTGATAATCATGGAGTGCAGCTTAGGGATCAAACACTGCATGCATGCTTGTGGCCATTTTCCTATTCGTTATCAAGTGCAATCTTTTGAGTGAGAACAAACCAATGAATGGTATTTTTGATATCTGAATTGCCCATCGATTTTCACCAATAGGAGTGAACATATTTGGATATCTTTTTTTGTTTAAAGCCGAAATCATCAATTTTAATATATTTAACTTAAAATCGTTTACCTGTAAAAAAAATTTAAGATCTTTTAATATAATTGGAATATATATTTAAATTAATCTTAACCATAGATTTATATTAAAATATATAAAGATAAAAAAAAATCCAATATAGAATGCGACTAAATTTCTGAATAGAAAAAAAAAGACAGCGACTAAATTTAGGCACTATTTTCTGAATAATATCTAATCTAATTCACACAAAGATGCAGCAAATATAGTAGTAGTCACTTATCAGTTATCACTTGGCAGGAATCGCAGGGAACATGTGGGTGCAAACAGAACTAACAATGAAAAAATATCCAACGCCAAACGAATTAGAGGGGTTTCTGTGGTATCATCGTACGTTGCTACTCGTGAAAGACATAAAAAGTCACTGAAAAAAATCCAATATATATATTTTGAAGATGCAAAACCGCGAATCTTTTTCCTTGGCAGTTGTCAGTATTGTATATATTTTCGTGGGTTTCTATTAATATTATAAATTTGTTTGACCCTTGTGAGGCACCCATATATATTCCTGAACCAGGGTGCATATATATTATGTCGTCAGGTGAATATAGTTTGGATTTTGGAAGAAAGTAGTTTGAAAGGAAAATTCAATGAGAGGGGTGGTTTATCTATCTCTGGCTGAAATGAAATTCATGTAATGTAATAAGAGTGGGTGACAGAAAGAAAAGAGAGTGACATAGAGAGAGAAAATAAAGGAGCCACCCCAAAACAAGGTGCCTCCAGGGTTCGTCAAAGGGCAAGCAAACTTCTAAGATTACCCCTTCTCAGTTTCCAAGTAGCCGCGTGCCCCTATAGTTGGTTATTATGGTGACTCTCCTTTTCTTTTTTTACTTTCATTTTTTGTTGCAATTGCAAAATTGGTAACCACAACCTATGAATTTTTCTCTCTCTTGCTTTGTTACGTAGTGTAAACCAGCCTCATGTTTTGCGAGGGTCGTTCCTTGGCTGTTGGAATAGACGATGCGCCGCTTCGCACTTGCCTAACTTGTCCCTCCGATATTTTTATGTTCCTTTCTTTTTAGACCTTTTTTTTTTACCATTTGTTGTCCATTAGGGTTTAAATTATAGTTTTGCATGTTGATCAATCATGGGAATCTTGGAGACAATTGACCCCAAATCAAATTTGCCTTGCTTCTTCTATTAAATAATAACTAAAGTGTGGATCTACAAGCCAGTTTAAAACCAGTGGCCATAACAAGCATGCATATGGCAGCTCAATAAAATTGAACCCTTTGGTGGCTCTTCAAATTAATTGGCTGCAAACTGATGGGGTAATTTAAAATCCATGGCTCAATATGATAATTCGTGTACAATTTAATATCTTCTCTTTAGATTCACCAAAAATATCCTCAGCTTAAAAATAACAAAACAAAAGTGTACCACTTGTTTACTTTTTTAAGAAAGGAGTAAAACTCTTGCACTTACGTGGATTCCTTGTAATCTCAAAAGTGAGTTCATGAAATCTTAACCAACAAAAGTGATTTTTATACATTAAATAATAAAATGAAATATAACTAAAAAAATTAATTTTTGGATATTGGCTACAAGACCTTGCAGTTACTTTTCAAATGTGGGAAATATTGTTCCAATGTTTTAATTGAAAAAATGTTATTTATTGAAGATTAGACATTTTCTTTTCATTAAAATAACTTTTATTTAGTAAAGATTAAATATTATATACAAATATTATATATTTACATTAATGGTATATAATTTATATATTAACAAATGATTTTATTAATATAAAAAAATAATATATTATGACAATTATGTCTATATTAACAAATTTTGTTTGTTATTCAAAAATTACAATTATGCTTGTTGGTCTCAAATTATATCCTTGGCATCGAGTCTGAGCCTTGTAATTGAGGTTAAAGAGTAAGAATGGTGAAGGTACTTCTAGTATTAATGTTTCGACCTTAAGTTTATTAAAATTGTTAAGTTAATTATTGTATTTGAAATATTATTCGTATTGATGATAATCAATAGCATGTCATATTTTTTATTCTGAAAAGCCGCCATGGTGAGTTAAGAAAAAAGAATGTTTATAAATTATCTTAACCTCGAGTGAGTCCTTAGTAATATGAGATTTTTTGGTGTGTTGATTATCTTGAAAATACTTAATCTTTCTTTCTGTTATGATAAGGTGTTTTTCAATGTTTTTTTTTTTCTTGGAAAGCCTGTCTTTTATCTCCTCCAGTAAAATTGGGGATTATATCCTAGGAATTCTCTTTTCAAATTTTTAAAATTTATCAAAGATTTTTAATTTTGTTATGTTATATTATACTCAAGGAATGAAATATATCTAAAAAATAGTAAAGAAATTGACATTGTTTTTAGACGTGGGTTTAGGCTTTATTTAGCTACAGAGAAATATAATTGAATAGAGAACCTTTTTTGCGGCCATTATTTACATTCAAATCCAATATACCTATTTATTTTGGTAAAAATTAAAAGAAACCAAAGATAAATTCTAATTGCAAAGAATTGTAACTATAATTTAATTTATATAAATTAACACTAAAATTTTCTATTATAGATATTCATCTTATCATCACATTATCCTATTCATTAATATATTGTGACAGAAAAATAAAGTCTTATTTAATACTTATTATGCCAAAAAAAATTATACTGTTAATATATATAAATTAAAATTTCTTTTTTTAATAAGTCAATGTTAGTTTCTTAATTTTTGTTAGTTGAAAAATTTGAACACAACCTCTTTTTTTCCTCATTTCTCTCTTCACCCTCTATAAATTAAACTCTTGTAATTAACATGAGTTAAACTTCAAAATTCAAAGCTACATATTAACATAATTAAGATACAACCAGACTCTATATAATCTTTTTCATAAGAAAAAAAAAGACCGAATATTAAACAGTTCTTACTTATTCTGGAAATTGTCACCTTTGCTGATCAAATGTAGAGGGAGTTTACGCTGTTTCCTTCGTAAAAAAATTTGGACACTTGAATGTAAAACTTTCTTTGACAAGTTAATGTAGTATATTAAACTTCTCGCACGCGCCTCTTCAGCTATATAAATACAAGTGAATGGTAAGGGTCTAAAACTTAAAACTTAAAACGCAACAATCACAAAATGAACACAACGTGACTCCCCCTCTCCCCGTAAACAATCATTAAAGAGTCATTATAAGCAATTTTATAAAAATGTGAAACATGAATTTGACACGATCATGGAACAAGTGAGATTTTTTTAACCACCTCCAAATTATTTATGCACAATTTAATTTATGAAAATTTTCTCAATCATTAAACATAGAGTTTAGTCATCACCCAAAATATAGAGTGGAAGTTGATTTAACATAACTAGGATTTTTTGTATTTGAGTATAAGTATATATAGGGGCGTAAATAAGTCTATGGAACATCATAAACTTAAATTTGACTTGTGAAAAAAAATGGATAATTTAAACTTGACTCATTTAGCTAAACGAGTCCAACTAGAAATTTGAGCTCGACTTGTTTAATTAGCTTATTTATAACTTAAACTATTTTTTATTTTGTGAAAATTTAACTTAACGTTTTTAATTTTATCAACTTAATATTTAACAAAACATTTTAATACTTTGTAATAATATAGTACTATAATTATGTATTAACCAAGTACTATGATATTATGGATTTTCTGTAAATGAGCTGGTCAAAAGTTATTAATGTTGAGCCGGTAAAGCTTAGGCTTGATTCATTTAAATAATTAAGCTTAATAGAAAGTTTGAATTTGTTTATTTAATCAAACAAATGAGCATGACTGAGTTTTTGATGAATCAAGTTTAAATAATTTACAAATAGTTTGACTCATTTACATTTTAATCTAAGTATATCTATTGATAGAATTTTTCTTCTCATTAAATACACTAACAAACAATTTTATTAATACAAAACAATACACCATCAATATATCATAATGTTAATATAAGGTATAATGAACATCAAATGCATGGATCAATTGGTATGGAGTTGTTTCAACTTAATTAATGAATTAAATATAACAATTCAAGCTTAATTTATTTAACAATTTAGTCAAAATATTTAATTCATGATCGTAACCCTAGCTTGTTACATTTATAAATCAAGCTCGTGAAAAGTTTACTGTTGTTTCAACTTCTTTTTACCCCAACTTATCATCTTGTAGGTAGTTTCAACTGTCATGTACTTTGTAAAAAAAAAAAACTTTCATGTACATTCCACAATTTATCGCCATCCGAAGGAATCAGATTTATTTATTTTTTAATTCCCCTTGAAGATTGAAACGTTGATACAAAAGTGTATTACAAAGCTTTCTATGGATACATTATTTTTCGTATAAACTAGTTAGATTACCCGTGCATCGGGTTAATATTTGTAATATTTATTTTACAATAACAAATTAAATATGTAACATAATACATTAATTTAAATATGAACACAATCACAATATTATATTCTACAAAAGAATATAAACAGCACAAATTGTGTATATACATACTTGCACTAACAACAAATCAGATTTTTTATTTTTCAACCACTATTTATTACTAAGTTTGTCAAAAAAATCTTTCCAAAATACATAAAATGTCAAATACATATTTTTTCACTTTACACACACTATACTGCAACCAATATCTTTTTGCATGCACTTGTGCAATGTTTTAGAATTATAAATTCATTGTATCCAAAACTCTCAAATACATACATAATGTAACTCAATTTTGTGATTGCATTTGTTATTAAATTTTACTTATGACATCTACACGATTACTTATTGCATACCATAAAACTCTTAGTAATATATAGGAACATAAAAAAATCAACCTTGAACTTTGATTAAAGGGAACATGAAAAAAACATACAGATAATTTGAATTTGCAAATCCATTTTGACTTTCAAAATCACATAATTGAATAATTTGAGTAAGCTTTAATAATGCAATTTGATAGAAGTTAAGAGACAAAAACTACAAATAAATTAAAAGACAATATGAATATTAATAAAAAAAAAGGTGGTAGAAGGTCAATAAAATAAAAAATCCAAGAAACGATACTTAAATGGAGAAAAGATGCATTACTTGACTTTAACCTAATACATTTACATGTTAAGAATTTCAAATTCAAATTGTCAATAAAACAATGACATAGTAAAATATATAACATTTAATCAATAAAAATAACGTAAAAGAACTAAAAAATGTAAAAGAGTCTTTTGTTTCTCATATTTTAACATATTCCATGTTGTTGCTTGTGGTTTCTATCTCCTCTTATTGATCCTAATGTGGGAACATGTCCTACAATGTTGGATTGAGATGCAGTTAGTCATGTGGCAATTTTGTGGAAACCGATGTAGCTAGCTTATTAATTGAAAGAGGGAAAATTGAAGAATAAACTAAGAGATAGAAAAAAATTGAATGAATTAAATAAGGTGAGACCGGAAAATGATAATAACATTAAAAAAGTTGAATGATTGTGGATATTTATTTAAATAAATGCATTGACATTAATAACATGAATAACAAAAAGTTTTTCATAAAGTAGAAAAAGAAGTTAAAGAGTCCAAAATACTTTAATATGAATAGATAATTATGATGAAAATGAAGAGTCATAAATAATTAAATGTTGGTAGAGAAATATGGAAAGGTAAAAAGGTATGGAAGAAGGTAAAGATTTTGGATGAAAAAATTTATACTGTGATATAAATATAAGTTGATAAGTTTTCATGTACTGTGATAATTATGATAAATTTATACTGTCTGGAGTATTTGGATCATGCGCAACAATGTTATCTTCAAAGGGGTAGCTGCAGATTTCAATAATTTGATATCACAGATCAAGTCTCCGGCATTGAGGTGGTTAATTTACAGAGTGGGGGTGGAACCAGGGGTCTTCCTTTCATACTGGTGCAATAACCCGCTACTTTGTCTTCCCCGTTAATTTGTTTTTTTTGGTTGTAATTAACAGGTTTTTGAAGGATTTTTTTTGGGTGTGGTTTCTCAGTGTTACTATGTAAACTATATGGCAGTGGGTGTTCGGACCATTACAACGGGGGGAATAGTTGGTTTTTTTGTGTTGTTGTTATAGTGTGCTCCTTGTACAGACTTCTTCTATCCAATACATATCTAATCTTTAGCTTTCCAGGAAAAAAAAAATACTAGTAACTAGCAAATATTTTATAAAAATTAAACCCTAAACATGTTATAGAAGTCATAAAATTAAGTTTTAATCTTATAATATTTTTCTTTTCTCTAACCATCAGTGCATTCACTGTGCATTTAGTTATTTTTACACTCCATCAACACATTATAGAGTTTGGAAGTTTAGGACATCATTTATCTTTTTATTTTTTCAATTTTTAATTACAAATTTGTCACCTTATTTTCAATAATTTTAATAGAATAATTTTTTATCTCAAAGGCTACTGTTGGATTAAATGTTTCTTCTAGAGAATATCTACTAAATTCTATATTAATAAAATATTATTTACACATCATTTATATTAATAAAAGATAATATATATATATACACATATATATAGAAATATAATAAAATAAGAATTTTATCAATTATCTTTTTATTGATGTTTAATAAAATTTAACATAATTTACTTGCTATATAAAATTATATAATAGTTAACGTAAATTACACTGGATATCATTTTTGATCAATCTCCATATATATAAAATGTTATTCTCACTGCGACATCAACTCAGCTTTTTCTACGTATATGAGAATATAAAAAATATTTTATAGTCGGAAATATATATATTTTTAATTTATATCAAACATAAAAGTACATTATGTTCCCAATAATTTATTAAGATAACTAAAAATAAACACCTCGTTGGTTGATTTTCATTTATCCACTGGGGTACCTGTTTCTTTATGTGTTATTTATTTCCGTCACTCTCTGATTTTCTTTACACGGATATTTTTACTTTTTTTAATTGAAAAACATAGTATGAATGCATCACTTGCACTACACTGTCATCGATGCATATTATTCTAATTTCTTAATAGAATTTATCACTGACCAACACTCAAACTTGATAGGTAGCCTAAACTTATTAATTTAATAAAGAAATACCTTCCCTATTACATTGATATTTGTTTGAAGAATAACTATTTTTATAATTATTACATTGATTTTAGTAGTATTAGTTAAACTCGGGCTTCAGATTTTTTTTTTCATTAACCTATGACTTATAAGGGGAAGAGATCTCAATGATCTCAAGTTGAATTAGAATTTGACCAATAATTATTTGTATTCAAAAATTAAACTTAATTAAATACTATTCGAATAATTTAACTTTAATATCAATATATTAATCACTTATAATTTAATTTTCATTCTTAAATTAAACATCATCATATTAAACAGTCATACTAAAATAAGAATCAAACTCAATTAATTAAGCAATGTATAAATTATAAAAATTTTGTTTAAGTTCAATTCTTATGCACAAAAAATAAATTAAACATGCTCTTTCACCTTTATAACAAGTGTGGGTGGGGGAGGGGCTAAAATATTTGAATCTAACCTAATTCAATTTAACCGACCCGTAAAAAAGGAATGGATTGGGTTAAAAATTCTAACACAACCCAATCTTAATAAGTTTGTGGATCAGCTTAGGATGCCAAAATTTGTAAAAATAAATAAATTATAGTAATGAAAATAGGTTAAAAATATATAACTCGTATATTAACTCACCAAATAAATAAAAACATAATCTTCTATTGTATAAATTCACCATAAAATAAATTACAATAATATAATAGATCATCTAAATATTTCAAAGTTAGAATTATAAATAAATAAAAAGAAAAAGAAATCACTAATTTCAATAGATCAATCCAACTCAACCTATTGCTGACCTGTCAGGTTTATAGGTTCATTGGGTTTAGTTATGTAAATTAGTAAGTTTAGTCATAAAATCTAACTTTTTAGTCAGTTTAAATGGGTTAGCTGTTGGGTACAACTCATTTTGATATTCCTAAGAATAATATATTACAGATATTTATTCTACCATGGAGTTAAGTTGTTGGGTCAAATATCCATGAAGGGCTTTGGAGTCGTAATAAATAATATAGCTACAATAAATAACATTATTGGTTTAATTTAAATTTATGAAAATAATTATTTATTTTTAAGAATTTATTTAAAAAATTTAATAGAAATAAACATTTTTTAAAAATAAGTTAAACTAAATACACGTTAAAATATGTATTTCAAGAATTTACTTATTTAACATGTGATCTAAATTGAATTGACCTATTTTTGCCATCCGTTTTTCTCTCCTGTCATCTTATCCTTTCAATTAAAAATTATACGTCATTAAAAATATTTTTACTCACTTTTAAATTTGAACATTTTCTCTACTTTTGTTAATTTTTCATATATATGCTATTTTTGAATTTAATAAAATGCAAAACGTAATTGATTCAATTGTCTGTGGTCACAGCGTGAAAGGTAAAAGTCACTATTCTTCCCCTAATATCTAATTATAAATGTACATTTAAAATCCACTTTCTATATAACTAATTAATATAATTGATTAAATAAATGAAAAATATTTAATTGGTAAAATCAACTTTCTATTAAATGTCCTTGTTTGGAAGAGGAAAAAGCTTGTGAAAAGTTCTTTACTTTATGGAGTATCATAAAATATCATATTAATTTCACCAAAAAATAAAATAAAATAAAAGACCATATTAATAATTTTTGAACTATTATCAAACTTGTACAATATAAATAACTACATATTAATATCTTTAGTTTTTCTATTTTATTTTTATTTATCATATTATTTATTTATTCCATACTTTTTGTTTGCTTTATGCAAAAAGAATTGTTGAGTAAATATTGTTTCTTTATGTAAAATAATCATTTTCACTTCTATAAAAAAATATATCATCTATAACTATTAATAAAAAACAATTACCTCCTTTAATATACACATTTTTCTTATTACTAAACTATTATTTTAATATATATAACTATTTTTATTTCCTTCATAAACTTTCAAAATATAATTGATGTCACTACTCTTAAAAAACCTGTTACTATTACTTTCTTTAAGTATTTTTTCTTTTTTTCAATTTATAGTGTCTCTCTTTCAACTAATTGTTTTATAAAGAAAGTTGAATTTAATTAGAATATAGTAATAGTATAAATAATTTTATTATTATTTTCCATATAGTAAACTTATTAATTTTAAAAAATATATCTCAAAATATTTTTTGAATGAATCTAACAGAATTTATAAATTAAGTTGAAAATGCAAAACTTTTAAAATTTGTAACACTTATTACTTAGTTTGGTTACGTCTCTTTCCCCACTCACGACACCTCTATATAACTCCCTCGATGCCTCCATCTTTCCCTCGTTCAAAAACCATCCAACTCTCTCATGTTCGCACAAAACATACTCTTCTTAAAAGTTTAATTTCCTTTCCATATCACATTTTCCTCAATGGCGGCTTCCGTCGACCAGCGTCCGTACACCGGCCTCCATAACGGCGTCGTTCGGCCCTTCAAGCCAGGCCCCGACGTCACGCGTCCCAAGAAGCTGCCGCCGCCGCTACTCTGGGATTCCTCGAGCGAAGACGAAGAAGACACCACCTTGAAGGACCTGATTCGCAAGGGAACAACGGAAGTCGAATCCTCCATTTTCGACCCGCGCGACGATGGAACTTCTGACAGCTGGATCCAACGGAATTCTTCCCTGGTCCGTTTAACGGGGAAGCACCCGTTCAACTCGGAGCCGCCCCTCCCTTGCCTCATGCACCACGGCTTCATCACCCCGGTCCCCCTCCACTACGTCCGCAATCACGGGCCCGTCCCCCGGGCCCGCTGGGAGGACTGGGCCGTGGAGGTGACGGGGTTGGTCACCCGGCCCACACGCTTCACCATGGACCAACTCGTCCACGACTTCCGCAGCCGCGAGTTCCCAGCCACACTCGTCTGCGCTGGGAACCGACGCAAGGAACAGAACATGGTGAAACAGAGCATCGGCTTCAACTGGGGCGCCGCCGCCATCTCCACTTCGGTGTGGCGCGGGGTACCCTTGCGCACCCTGCTCAAGCGCTGCGGGATCTACACACGCACCAAGGGCGCGCTCCACGTGTGCTTCGAAGGCGCCGAGGATCTGCCAGGTGGCGGTGGGTCCAAGTACGGGACAAGTATCCTGAGGGAGGTTGCACTGGATCCCTCCCGCGACATCATTCTCGCCTACATGCAAAACGGGGAGCCTTTGTCTCCGGATCACGGGTTCCCCGTTAGAATCATAATACCCGGTTTCATTGGTGGCCGCATGGTGAAGTGGTTGAAGCGCATCATTGTCACTACCGACCAATCTCAAAGTTACTACCATTACAAGGATAACAGGGTGCTCCCTTCTCACGTTGATGCCGAACTTGCCAATGCTCAATGTATTCTACTATTCCCTTTTCTTAATTTTTTAGACTTTAATTCAAAAAAATATTAATATTTTCTCTGTTCCAATTTTTTTTTAGCTTGGTGGTACAAGCCAGAGTATATTATCAACGAGCTTAACATAAACTCCGTCATAACCACGCCGTGCCACGAGGAGATCTTGGCCATCAACTCATGGACTACTCAGATGCCTTATTTCATCAGAGGCTACGCATATTCCGGTGAGTTTTATTTCATTCCCATGAGAAAACACGTCTTTATGATTAAATATAACAGGGGTTCTGTTTATTTTTCAGTATTAATTACCCCGAACGTCCCCAGCTGGTTTCTCTCCCTTTAGAACTTCTAGGAAAGTGAAGAAGGTATTATAGAGAGTATAACAGTTGAGTTTGAGTAAATATTGTCACCATGATAAAAAGAACTAATTATAAAAAGTAATATTGGAAAAAGATGTGAGACTAAAGTATAATAATATTTAGAGAAAAAATTGTGTATATTATAATGATATCTTAATCAAATATGATTGTGCAGAAAAAAAAGTAAATCAATTTCTTTTAGGAGTGAGATCTGTATTTTTTTTATGGAATCTAGCAACATGACTTACTGTAGAAAAAAGTTATTAGTATTTATGAAAATCAACAAGTTTATGTGGAGGATTCAAATATATCTAAAAAAGAAAACACAGAGATTGGGACTTGGTGTTTATTGTATAGTACGTAATAATTTGTGAAAAAATTTCGTAATGCATTTCGTAGATGTTCAATTAGTCACATTTGTCGTTTAGCTTCTAGCGTAAGCAGGGGGATTTTAGAGCGCGTAATAGGCTGGAAGTTGCGGAATTGCTGGCAAGACCGTGGGCATGCAGTCGGTTGAATTTTGTTTAGTGTTTTTGTGATCCACTTGGAACGTTACTATAATTGTTGGTGAGAGTAAACCTTATTCTTGTTGCACGTGCAGGTGGTGGGAGAAAGGTAACACGTGTTGAGGTAACCCTGGATGGTGGTGAAACGTGGCAAGTGTGCACGCTGGACTGTCCGGAGAAACCCAACAAATATGGGAAGTACTGGTGTTGGTGTTTTTGGTCTTTGGAGGTTGAGGTTTTGGACCTGCTCGGAGCCAAGGAGATTGCGGTGCGTGCTTGGGACGAGGCCCTCAACACCCAACCTGAAAAGCTCATTTGGAATGTTATGGTAAGTACCTGTCTCTGTCACATTCTTTTAATTGAAATTTTAACTATAATTAGGCCTCTGAAATTTGATAGGATTATTAACTACAATTACATTACTGTAGTGCTGGTGGTCACATTGGTGACTACTATTGGTGTTCAAGTATCGGATCAATTTGTCTCCATAAGTGATTTAACTGTACCATTTTTTCTGTCAGCTCACAAAATAAACTATTATTTTATTATTAATTTCAATAGTAAAGAGGTACTCTGCTCATGTTTACGTAGAAAAATAAACGTAGTATACAATCATAAACACACATCTCATTTTTAAAGTGTGCAAAAAGAAAGAGAAAAATAAAAACAAAAATCAATTAAATTTTCCCATTTTGTAAGTGAAAGAAAAAAAAATAACTTGGTACGAAAGAAAAATAGAGATACAGCTAGCAATAAAATATTTGACCGCGTCTCTCATTTTGCTTTCTTTTTGCTTTCTTTTTCATTCTGCGTCTCTCATCCGTCCATTAACTGTCAGGCATTATCATTCCCGCTTGCTCATTGACCGCGACATTGTTAATGTTTGATAGATTCATACAAACCCATTGGCCCCGTTCAAATAGATACAGCAAAATAAAATATTGCCAGTGACTTCAAATCTAATCAAACTCTTTACTAAAGTTTCATAAATTGTTTATTTTAATTACTCAAATTCAGTTGGTTAATATAAATAAAGTTATAATATTTTTCAGTTTAATTTACTGAATAGTTTTTTCCAATGTACAGGGCATGATGAACAACTCCTGGTTCCAAGTGAAAACGAACATGTGCAAGCCACGCAAAGGAGAGATTGGTATAGTGTTCGAGCACCCCACCCAACCAGGCAACCAATCTGGCGGATGGATGGCCAAAGAAAAACACTTGGAGAAATCATCGGAGTCCAACCCAACCCTCAAGAAGAGTGTCTCGTCCCCATTCATGAACACCACCTCAAAAACCTATACCATGTCTGAAGTGAGAAGGCACAACAACGCCGATTCGGCTTGGATCATAGTCCACGGCCATGTCTACGACTGCACCCGCTTCCTCAAAGATCATCCCGGTGGCACCGACAGCATCCTCATCAACGCCGGCACCAACAGCACCGAGGAGTTCGAAGCCATCCACTCCGACAAAGCCAAGAAAATGCTCGAAGACTACCGAATCGGCGAGCTCACCACCAGTGGCTACAACTCTTATTCTTCATCGCAAAACCCCACAGCGCATGGCAATTCCGAAACCATCCATTTAGCCCCCATCAAGGAAGTGATAACACCACAGCGCAGCGTGTCTCTTAACTCACGCGAGAAGATCCCATGCAAGCTCATCTCCAAAACCTCCATCTCTCACGACGTTAGGCTCTTCCGCTTTGCCCTTCCCTCCGATGACCAACTCATGGGTTTGCCAGTTGGCAAGCACATATTCCTATGCGCCACCGTTGACGAGAAGCTGTGCATGCGAGCCTACACTCCCACAAGCAGCGTTGACGAAGTCGGGTACTTCGATCTCGTTGTCAAGGTTTACTTCAAAGGGGTGCACCCTACGTTCCCCAACGGTGGGATCATGTCTCAACATTTGGACTCTCTCCCCATTGGTTCTGTTTTGGACGTGAAGGGCCCACTTGGCCATATTGAATACACCGGCAGAGGAAACTTCCTCGTTCATGGAAAACCAAGGTTTGCCAAGAGGCTAGCCATGTTGGCTGGTGGCACCGGAATCACACCCATTTACCAAGTGGTTCAAGCCATTCTAAAGGACCCAGAGGACCGCACTGAGATGCATGTGGTTTACGCGAACCGAACCGAGGATGATATATTGCTCAGGGAAGAACTTGATGAGTGGGCTAAGAAGCATGACAGGTTAAAGGTGTGGTACGTTGTACAAGAAAACATAAGAGAAGGGTGGGAATACAGTTTGGGGTTCATCACGGAAAGTATCCTGAGGGAGCATATTCCACATGCATCTCCTGATACCTTGGCCTTGACTTGTGGACCACCACCCATGATTCAGTTCGCAGTGCAGCCAAATTTGGAGAAGTTGGACTACGACATCCAGAACAACTTGCTCGTGTTTTAGGGGACTAAAGTACAATACTGTATGTGTATATAGTTTACTCACTTAACTGTTATATATAAATAATAATGGATTCTATTAGCTTCTCCGTTTCAAGATTTTTTTATATTTCAATTTTTAAATAGATGTGTACATGGGACAGCTAGCTAGCTACGTAGGTTTAATTTTCCTCGTCAATTTTTGATGTAGACAAGTATGTCAATTGTTTTGACTACTTTTGTATGTATGTATAAATAAAAAGCAGTGTGCAACTATCCCTTTTTCAATTTATTTAGTGTGCAACTATCCCTTTTTCAATTTATTTACTCTGAATCAAAGGCATTACAACATATTGTCATTAATTTAAGCATGAATAAAACATATACAATACAACGGGAAGGATATGGTAATTTTAAAAATATTACAAGGCATGACTTGTACCTCTCATTGTATAATATCTATATAAAACTAGTGTTATAGAGAAAATTGATGCAGACTCTAAAATAAGAGAGAGAACCATCATTCCAAATA
>CM023944.1:37734419-37830274 GCA_013407115.1 Glycine latifolia | reverse complement strand
CACACACACATTACAAGCAAACACAATCTATTAAAAAACAACAGAACAAAGTTGAATATAAAAACTGCCATAATTCAGCATACATAGTTTGTTACATATGCTCCCATAAAGAGATTAAGAAAAAGTTATGCAGACAGAATTGTAGCACAAACAAAAAAAAAAAGTGACTATAACATAATGAAAGATAAATGGAATGTGCATGAATTGTCCAGTATGTTATTTCAGGAGGAAATAAGGCTTAAGACTCATAGAAGTCACTCTGCCCATCATATAAGCCACCAAAGAAATCAAGGATATGTAAAGAAATTTGCGAAAAAATATGATAAAGGCAAAGGACCATTAAAGATCAATGACGACTCTATGCAAATCCAGAAGAAGGCATCCAAGAGCAATAATTGTCATTTCTATGAGAAATTTGGACACTCTAAATCATAAGTCTTGATTTGAAAAGAAAGGTGATCACCTTGAGGTAATTAGGTATTCAGACTCAAACTTTGTTGAATGTGTGGATATGAGAAAATCCACTATTGACTATGTATTTCTTTTAGTCAGGGGAACAGTCTCGTGGAAGTGTGTAAAATCCACTTTTGAATTTCCTGGATCAATATTCCTTATTTCTTGGTTAGAACTTTGTGGAGCTATAGTTTTACATGTGAAACGGTTACAAATTAAAGTTTGTAATACTACCTCTAGTTATTATATATAAGAAATATACGACAATATTTATTTTCTAATTATAAGAAACATATTGACGCTTGCCCATGCCAAGACTAGGCCATTTGTTTTATGTAATTCCACTATTGCATCACGTATCTTCCATTGCAATCCGGAATACAAATCTACATTCTAGAATGGGCTTTTTGGAATGCAATAATGGGAATGCAGGATCCAATAGCCCAAGACTAGTCTCATCTTTGACCTTCTGCCCAGGGCCTACTGCGAACTCAAGAAGCCCAATGAGGCCTTGGATGTTTTTTACTTCATTAAGAGAGATTATAAATGTAGGTGAGAATAGCAACTGGGAAAATGCGTGGAGAATAGAGCTGGGCCTGGAGGTATAAAGAAGCCCAAATGTAAAACTTGGCTATTGATTGGGTCAGAAATGGGCTTTAAGATTCAAAGCAGTGTAAGGAATAGATAAGGCTATGGCTATGGCTACGGTGGATAATTTGCAGAGAGCAAAGAACAGAAGAAGATGGCACAAACAATGGCAGTGCCCGTGGCACCTTCGCTAGCTATCATCTCCAATTCTCGCCTCTCCAACTCACTCTCCGTTCCCGTTCTGAACAAATCAAATGTAACGAAGCAGAATTAGGGTTTCACGTTTCG
The DNA here is from genome assembly GCA_013407115.1 of Glycine latifolia. Lineage (NCBI taxonomy): Eukaryota > Viridiplantae > Streptophyta > Magnoliopsida > Fabales > Fabaceae > Glycine > Glycine latifolia. Next base: position 37,828,945 of record CM023944.1, on the reverse strand, counting down.
CACAGTAAGACGTGAATTGGAGGTGTATGATTGATTGCTTTGCGTGCAGGTTCAAGGGTTAAGCATCAAGTGCGTTCGTGTTGGCGGTGTGGAGATTCCGAACAACAAGCGAATCGAGTACTCGCTGCAGTACATTCATGGAGTTGGAAGGACCAGAGCGAAACAGATTCTCTGTGATATCCAAATGGATAACAAAATCACGAAGGAACTCACTGAGGAGGAGCTAATCACACTCAGGGACGAGGTCTCCAAATACATGATTGAAGGCGACCTGGTAAAATTATAGTTTTAACCTTTTTTGTTTTTCTTTTCTGTGAGTTTAATTGTACGTAGCTGTGAAATTGAAATTAAATCTCGTTGGGGGCTTCAGAGACGGTTCAATGCGGTTAATATAAAGAGACTGAAGGATATTCAGTGCTACAGAGGAATAAGGCATATTCAGGGGCTTCCTTGCAGAGGCCAGCGAACCAAGAATAATTGCAGGACCTTGAAGGGTAAGAAGGTTGCCATTGCCGGTAAAAAGAAAAAGTAAACGGCTCCTATTTTTTGTGATGTTGTTTTCTAATTGCCAATGTTGTAAGGAAAAGAATAATAATGTTTTCTATATAATTCAATTGCTTTTGTTTAACAGTTACTTGGAAATACATGACATCCTATGAAAGTATGAATCACTCACACTGCTTGGTCGTGTTGAAAATTTAGTTCTGAGCAGACAGACTTAGATAATGTCGCATGATCTTCTTGAGAACTATTATATCTGAAATATTATTAATTTCACATTTAGTCTAGGAGGTGTTGGGTTTAATGGATTACTTAGTTCCTAGCTTTTTAATTGGTTATGCAGTATGTGTTGTTCAATTGAAATACTTGGTATGCTTAGTTGTAGGATATTTTTTGAGGATTATTGATTTGGTAGATTGATATAAAATGCTTGGGTCCAGTGTCTTGAAGTTTAGCATTACATGTTCAATTTATATGAGAATATGACACTAGTTTGCATTGGGTTTATTTTACTACTTTGTTCTTGGCTTTTATTTGGTTATGTATTATGTGTTTGTTTAAATGTAAATAATTTGTATGCTTCATTGTAGGATTAATTTTGGTGTGGTAGATAGACTAATATAAATTATAAAATGTTTGATTCTAGTATCTTGAAGTTTGGCAAATTTCATCAAATGTTTCAGTCTTTTACTCTTACATTAGAAGAATTATGTTTGTAATGTTTTTTTCCCTTTGCCACTACCCATGGAAATGTTATAAGTTGCTAACTCTATTTGAAGTGAATTCGATCTAATTGCTGCCTTTCTTGTTAGTTCACTTCTAATTTTCTTAGATTTTCACCAGTCCTGCATAGATGTCCTTTAATAGTGCAGTTTTTATTTTATACCTCTTGGCATCATTGCATATGTGTTGTTCAATTGTTTTCATGTTGAACATCCAAATAACAAAAAAAAGGCGCTGTTAAATTATTAATCAATCATATGTCTATTGATCTCATGTTTCACTTCTACAAAACTGAGTTTTTAGACAAAACTTTTGCAGGTAATCAACATGTCATCAAAATAATTTAGTATCCAAATTGTGTTTGAAGCTTGTCAAACCAAAAGCCAAACTTACACCCTTTGAATTTTATTATGGCACAAGATATGTCCTCCTTTTTCTATCCTCATAGCAGTTTCCTTTTTTTTTTTTTTTCTAAAAAAAAAAACATTGCAATGACACTCCTTACTTTACACTAATCTCTTCTGATTGTTTAACAAATATGGTGTCCCTTTACATTGGAGGTTATTGTAAATGTTAAAAAAGCAAGAGATTCTGTGCTAAGGGGTGTAAGTGTAATTTATTTTTTTATTTTAATGCTATGGACTGATATTTCATTTCCTTGATAAATTTTGCACACTAAAAAAAGTATTGGATAATTGTTATTTCCTAATATTATAGAGAACAAATTCATTTAATAATAGTTTTTCTTCTAAAAGGAAAAGTTCAAATATTTTTTAACTAATATTATCTCCCCCACTAATATACCACAACAAACTGTTGTATATTAAACTATAAAACAAACAAGAATGAAAATAGAGCTACTCTACAAAGACAAATGTATTCTTTTATCCGTATATACAAAGATAAATATATAAAGGTATAAAATGATTACACATTAAAAATAATTATTAATGTTTATTAATTTATGCTGTATTGATTTTATAAGAAAAGACGAAATTATTAAGTATTATGACAATTATTATAGTAAAATTAATATAATACTATTTTCTTGTTTTTTCTGCATAATAAAAAAAGTTAATATAATAGTATAAAGATCAATAAAACTATAAAACAATGGTACAGTTACTATAATAATTGGATCAATTTGGTATTGATTACATGTTTTGTGAGCAGGTATTCTGAACATCGATTTTAAATCGAACAGGTTTTATTTGATCTGAGAAGTTCAATCTAGAAACAAACCTTTGCTTGGCCCAGTTTAAAGTACAAACTGCCCTTCCGAAATGGGCCGCAACGGCATTAGTTTTGTTGAATCCAAAGAATTTCTCTTTTGAAACGGCATAAGTTGAAATTTGGTAATGAAGACATCACTAACAGGGTGCTCATGTACCAACAGATTTTTTAGAGGAGAGTAAACTTTTCAGTGACCAATCGAGAAATTTCATTGCAATCATACACTATATGCATCACTTAAAAAATAATGCTATTTTACTGCCTTTTAATATATATTAGAGTGAACTATACTCTTCTATTTTGAGGGTTGCAACTTGCAAGTTCTCCTCTGCACTTATGTTAAATTATACAATATAGTTAATTTAACTTAAATCGTTTAAGTAACTTACACTCTTTGGAATATGCAAGTATTACATTTCACTTCATTTTTATGTTAAACTATATAATAAATTACACTCCTCTCTTTTTTTTATAAAAATGAATTACACTCTTTAAGAGATGAAAATATTTCACTTTTTTTTCTCCATTGACGTTAAAATATATAATCTATTCCATTTAGTTTAATAACATAATTAAAGAATATTCTTTAAAATATTTTACAACAATTTTTCAGTTAAAATTTTCATTTATCAAATTATTCTACAGGCACTTGATAAAGTTTTTAAAAATTTATAGTTAAATTTAAAATAAATAAATATCATTGAAAAATAATTAATAATATAAATTATGAGTTAAATACATGACTTAAAAAGAGAATTATGAAAAACCTAGGGATCAAATGCAATGAAATTATTTTTGAAGGAATAAAATTAATATGGGTCAATAATTGAAGAATCAAAATCATATTTATTCCTAATTTTTCTTTCTAATAATTATTTTTACTACAACTATATTGATGTCGTGTCAAAGACTCAAGATTGGGCGTTAATTTGTTTTCAAAAAGATTTGTGCATGTGCCCATTTCTTTTTGGGTCGAAGTATGTCTGTTTTCATTACTGGGCCAGGATTTGTGCTCATTCCCAAACACATCGCACCATTCGCACGAACTCATTTATGTGTTGTCATTATATTTTGCACCAAAATTTAGGTTTTTTTTTTTTTTGGTTAATTGGAATTGTCATTGTTAAAACAAACTGTCTAGTCGCAAGGAGCTGAGAACTCACTTTGATTTCATTGTTCTCAACCACTCTAAGGACCACAAACAAGTTGCGTTGAAAAGGGTTAAAATCTAGTAATAGTATCAATCTAGTGATGCGGTATGAATCAAAATGATATTGATTTGATCCCTTTTATGTCCCAATAGCTTAAAATCAAGCACAATCACACATCAAATAAATACATTAGACCCAGCAACATGTGGGCACAAACCAAACGTCCCACGAGAGGGCCTGGACAATGTGTCACAACTAATGCAAAACAAATGTTGACACAAAATCACAACTATTTATGTACCAAAGTGGGGTTCCTTTGTACTCATATTGAGAGACCTGACTAATGACATTCCTTGTCTACTTTTAAGTGCATATATAATTATTTTTATGGTGTACATTTTAATTAGGGGGCCTTTTCCTTGGTTTGATAATGATCACCATAAAAGGGACCTCAACTAATGCAAAACAAATCTGTACTTCACTTAGATCAATAATCCCCGACCCCCCAATACAAAAAAAAAAATAATAAAACAAAGGGAAAAAAGTAGAGATTTCCTGGCATTGGGGCATTCATTTAGTTTTGAGGTCATTTGACAAATTTCTACCAATTCGTTTTAAACGAAAGAGAGCCCCTACATTAATATCGGATCCCCAAAGGGTTAAGGGAGTGATCACCAATCCATGATCAGAGGCACAAATTATATTCAAGACCGGACAGGCTTTGACAACAACGCCTTAGTTTTAATCCATAAATTTCTTTATTTTCTCACATTTTTGCATAATTTCAGTTTCACCTCCAAGATGTAAAAATAAAATAAAATTTGTTTGATTCCCTTTTCACTATTTCATCTTAAAAACTGTTTTCTAAAATAATTGTACACTTTTTCGGCAATCAATTTTTTCATTCAAAATTTATTAAGTTTTGAAAATCATTTCCAAAACAAGTGTTTTCTCAACCTCTTCTGTTTCCTTTAAGCGCTTACGGACAAACTTAAAAGCAAAAATATACTTAAGGAACAAACACTTTCAACTGTTTTTAGAGAGAACAAGCAAATCTTAAAAAACATATACCTTTTTTTTTTAAAAAAAAAAATAAGCAAGCCGAATTTTCTATGATTTGATCAATATATGGGAATTTCCTAAATCTCATGATGTATATAACACTTCTTAAATAGGAATTACAAGAAAATAAATAATAGATTCTTATTATGTGGGTTTTATGAGCTTTGTCTATGACAAGATCCTACTTGATTAGCATCCATGTGGTCGGGCACTAAGAACATTACAGAAAATCTTTAAAAAGGAGTTCCACTTCACCTACAACAACAAATGGCAGGGCCAATCTCGTTTATTGAACATTATCTATGTATATTATGTCCTACTAGCCTTAACTTTCACGCGATTTATACCAGAAAAAATGCACCATCCAATTGCTGTCACTCACCCCTCTTATTCCATTTTGTCTTGTATTGTTTACCTATAGTATCCACCACTACATACATTGAACGATTCCTTAATTAACTGGGGTCTTGGAATTTAAGTTAGAATTGATTAAAAATCCCAATCGAAGTCAACATATACCTATATTTTTTTAGAGCCTATATATACAAGCCGTCACATTGACATCAGACAAAGGCTGACATTATCACTGGATTGAAGCTTTGATTATCTGTTCATTATTAATGTTACAAATGGAGAATTAAGGTAATAGGTAGAGGGATAGTTTTACAGTCAATAATAATATTTTTTCTCTCGAATAAGATTGTTTCTGGAAAGGATATATGTAGTTTAAAAAAATGAAAAATTAAGGTATAAGGAGGCATTATAAGAGGGGTATAGGAGTCTTGGCAGGCCCCTTGAACAAAAAGAGAGAAACAAATTAAAAAATATAGCTAGCTAGGAAGAAGGTGGTGTCTGATTACGACATGTTTCAGAAAAGTAAGTGGGTCCGAGAGTTTGGCAACTGTGTTGCCTAAATTTCTGAATATTCTAGATAATGCCTCTTTTCCCAAAACCTTAGACAACATTATGAAGACTTTTATTATTTAATTTTTTTGTACTTAAAGATGGAAGGGCTCAATTCTACCTCGTTAGTTTTTAGTGAATCCAATATCAAAATGGAAGAAGATAATTAAATAAAACAACTTATTGGGGAAGATTGTTCCCTTTATTGGAACCTCATGTTGGGGTTGGAGATTCGTCTGTTGAAGATCACTACTCACCTCTTAATTCTTATATCCTTTTAGACAGTAATCTTACCAGGGAAACCTCAAATTTGTTAGCAGTTACTTTTAGAATTGATGTTAAGTTGTTGAAATTATTCATTTATTTTATTTTAAATAAGTTAAAGTCTGTTTTACATAGTTTTAGGTTGTTCAGTTTGTTATGGATAATGTCTTGATTAAAGGGCAAAATTTTAGTAGTAAGTTATATTTTCAGTAGTTAATTATTTTTTCAGTCTATATATGTACGTTTTGAATTCAATAAAGATATCATCTTCCATCACACTCTCTGTTTTATTCATTCTCTGCAATAATTAAAAACAACAATTGGTATCAGAGTCCTTTTCTTACGAGACCGATAGAATGGATTCTGAAACAAGTTTTCTCAAGTAGCTCTTCCAGTTTTCAATGGGGAAAACTATGATCTTTGGGCCGTCAAAATGGAGGCTTACCTAGAGGCTGTGGATCTTTGGAAAGCTGTAGAAAAGGATCATGAAGTCCTTCCACTACCGGACAATCCCACCATGGCTCAGATCAAGAATCATAAGGAGAAAAAAAGCCGAAAAGCAAAGGCAAATCCATGCCTTTTTGCTGGTATCTCTACAACGATCTTTACTAGGGTCATGACTCTCAAATCGGCAAAAACGATTTGGGACTATCTAAAGGCGGAATATGTTGGAGATGAAAGAATTAGAAGCATGCAGGTGCTTAACTTAATGAGGGAATTTGAGCTTCAAAAGATGAAAGAGTCTGACACAATCAAGGAATACTCAGACAAATTGTTGGGCATTGCCAACAAGATAAAGTTACTGACCAGTAATTTTGCAGATTCTAGAATTGTTGAGAAAATTCTGGTAACAGTGCCAGAAAGGTACGAAGCATCTATTGCTTCGTTGGAGAACACAAAAGATCTATCTAAAATTACTTTTGCAGAAGTGCTACATGCTCTCCAAGCCCAAGAGCAGAAAAGATTGATGAGGGAAGATCATGTTGTTGAAGGTGCTCTTCTAGCCAAGAGCCAACAAACTAAAAACTATAAGAAGAATCATCCAGGCAACAGCCAGAGCAGTGCAACTAATTACAACAAAGGAAAGGGTGAAAAGAAAAGTTACCCACCTTGTCAGCATTGTGGCAAAATGAGTCACCCTCCATTCAGATGTTGGCAGACACCTGATGCTAAATGCATTAAGTGCAATCAAATGGGGCATGAAGCAATCATATGCAAGAGCAAAAATCAGCATCAAGAGGAAGAAGCTAAGGTCGTTAATCAAGAGGAGGAGGAGGATCAACTCTTTGTGGCCAGGTGTTTTGCAAGCAGTGAAGAGAGTGAGAGTTGGCTGATTGACAGTGGTTGCACAAATCATATGACCAATGACATGGAGCTTTTCAAAGATTTAAAGCCAACCAACATCACTAAAGTCAAAATAGGCAATGGTGATTATATTTCAGTCAAAGGAAAGGGGACTGTTGCAATAACAAGTAGCTCAGGTACAAAGTTTATTCCTGATGTCCTTTTTGTACCCGAAATTCAACAAAATCTGTTGAGTGTTGGCCAATTGATTGAAAGAGACTTCAAAGTTATTTTTGAAGACAATTTTTTCCTGATTAGAGATGCAGCTAATCAGGATATCTTTAAAGTAAAAATGAAAGGGAAAAGTTTTGCTCTAAATCCGTTGAAGGAAGAGTAAGCTGCTTTTCCAATCAAAGAAAACATCACAGAAGTTTGGCACAAAAGGCTCGGGCATTATCACCACCAAGGGTTGCTGCAAATGAAGTCCAAGAGAATTGCAGCTAATTTTCCAGAACTTGATGATCACATACCAACATGCAAGGCTTGTCTATTCGAAAAGCAAAAAAAGAAGCCATTTCGGAGGACAGCAAAAAGAGCCACTCTTAAGCTGCAGTTAGTCCACACAGATATATCTGGACCTAAAAAAACTCCTTCATTAGCAGGTAATCGATATTATGCTGCCTTTATTGATGATTTCACAAGAATGTGTTGGATTTTTTTCTTAAAATTCAAGTCAGAAGTGGCTGGAACGTTTTGGAAGTTCAACAACAAAATGGAGAAGTGACTTTAGTCTATTGCAAGTCAGAAGATCAACTAGCAGATTTGTTTACAAAACCACTTCCTGTTAGCAAATTTGAGTGTTAGCAGTTGCTTTTAGAACTGCTGTTACGTTGAAATTATCCATTTATTTTATTTTAAATAAATTAAAGTCTGTTTTGCATAGTTTTAGGAGGTTGTTCAGTTTGTTATGGATAATGTCTTGATTAAAGGGCAAAATCTTAGTGGTAAGTTATATTTTCAGTAGTTAGTTATTTTTTCAGCCTATATATGTACGTGTTGAATTCAATAAAGATATCATCTTCCATCACACCCTTTGTTTTATTCATTCTCTGCAATAATTAAAAACAACAAAACCTAAAATAACTTTTTTATATCCATAAACTTTTCAATTAGGTAATGTAACCATTTCAGAGTTACGTTCAAGCAGCGATGATTGAATACAGAACTTGGTTGCTTTTGTTGCATACATGAGCTAGCAGTTATTATCAGTCATACACTAATTTTGTTACTGCAATTAGGTAGAAGAGAATTCATGTAAATAATTAACTGAACACTACATGCATATTTTGATCTGCACTTGGACAAAGATATATAAGTATATAACTTAGAAAAAGAAATGGTTTCAAGTCAGACTCAGCACGGTTGATCGAAACTCACCTTACAAAAGTGGAGGGGTGCAAGTTCAACTCCCTTACAGAAGTAAGATACGCACGATAGAGGGGAACCATGAACAAACTATTTAATCAATCCAAGAAAAACACATCTAAAAATATGAATGGAAATAGGAAGAAATACTAAATCCCAAGAATAATTAATACCTCCTCATCATATTTCTGCAGTTTATTAATGAATTTGTAATGTATTTCAAATAGGTATCGGCAGTTTAAACATAACATTTTTATTGGGATGAATCAAGGCTTTGCAGTGTGATGTCAAGAAGTATGAACTTATATGGTAGTTCTAACTCTGACTGTGATAGATTTAATTGATTTTGGTTTACCTTATAGTGATTCCAAACAGTATTAGCTGGTATATTAGGGTTACTTTTGTTGGAATAGTCTTTGCAACTAACTTCTTATATATTGAGAATATGTATTTTTTTTATACCGACAGATATTTATCTATTAATGTGATATTATATTGTTAATGTAGATCTGTAATATTTATATTAAAATTTAGTTTCCATTAAATAATATATTATACCAAATTTTATGAAAGACAAACTCGACACTTAGTATATGATATTTTTTTTATTGTGTATATGCATATTTTTTAAATATATAATTATATTTAAAAGAAATTTTATTTTACCATTTGATTAAAATTATTTTTATGATAGTTTTTTAAGTTTATTCTTAAGTGTAAACTAATTGTTCAAAATCTATTTAGTTGAAATGGTTTAACTAACTGCTAAGAATAATTAATAAATAAAAATAAAAAAGCTTCAAGTCAAAAGTAAAGCTTTTAAGTTTCTGGTAAATTAAGTGTAATACTTGAAAATTTTCAGATATGCATCTTTAATCATAGATTTTGCTAAATAAAGTATTTAAAAATAGAAGTATTTAAGAAAAATAAAAAAATATTTATTACACTTATTCAATATTTATATTTTAAAAAAAATATCTAATAAAAATATGTTGAATGATTTTGGTTAGTACTCGTTGCATTCTAAAATTATAGACTTTTATTTATTTCAAAACGATGATTGTTTTAGAAATTCAATGATTCGTTTGTTGTTTCTCTAATGTATTCCCTCTTTGATGATTATATAGATATTTAATTTAAAATTATCCATGAAATAAGAGAAAATTAAATAAATATGTTTTTACTGATGTATGTATACATCAATTAATAATTTCCTAATTTAAGTATAACAACCTTAAAAATAATAATTTGAAATGGGGTGAAATCTTTATTTATAATTTGACACTTACTAGCAACACTTCTAAACCATTATTCTAGTTTAGCAGCACCGTCATTATAATTCAAATCAGATGAACCAGTGAGTACGTTGCAATATATATTTATCAGTTAACATTGTCAAGAGTATGAAATGCATGCATATCTAATGTTCTCCGAACCACCCATATTCATATTCTACCTCAAGATCATCATATATAGAAGAAAATTAATGTTGCAGCATTAGATCTACATTCATTAATCCACCACATGGTTGGATACTTGGGACTCTATAATTAGCCAGATTGTACTTATTTTCTATCTTTGCTATGATATTTATGTCATAGTTAGGTAGGGGAAGTATGAGTAGTACTAATGAGCACCTATAAAAGCACTTATTAGGGTAATGGAGAAGTGGTTTGTTCCCCTCTAGACAACCCTTGTTGGAAACAATTGTGCCTTTTTCCCGACATGTGGCGACCACCCAATAAATAAGCCTTACTTACTATGAAAGTTGGGAAACAATGCATTAATTGATAAGCTTACAAAACTAAAAACTCTAATAAGTCCCATTATGTTCCATTCCATTTATTTAAATTATTTACTGTATAAAACTACCTCCATATTTAAATATAAGAAAAAAATCAATTCATACTAATCAAATTAAAAATATTACTAACATTACTTAATTTCGAGTTTAATTTTATGCAACGTTAGTATATATACTAGTTAGTTAGAAATAACTGTATTTGTTTTTAAATATAATATTTTTTAATTAGTTCATATTCTTTAAAAAGGTAGTTTTTTTTTAGTTATTAACATTAAATTTGTTAATAATTTGTATTATCTTTTTAAAATTACTTTTAAAGTTATTAGAGCATCTTTAGTGGTAGATCTTGAGCAAAGATCTTGAGCTCAAGATCTGATCTTCACTAGATCTCCCAATAAAGGAGATGAAGAGATCTCCAACATGGAGGATAAGTTCTTGTAGAAGAACCCTCAAGATCTGCACATAGTTCAAAAAAGAATAAATTCTTTACCTATTTCTCTCTCCCTAAGATCTCAAAATAAGATCTACCATTAAAGAAAAATTAGAGAGATCTTAAGAGATCTTCAATCCTATGTGGTTCTATGAAAATTATCAAAAAGTGGTCTAAGATCTTAGTTTAAGATCTACCACTAAAGATGCTCTTAGTACTCATCATTTCTCTTTAATTTTTTCATTTAATTATTTTCTACCTAATTAATTAATGAGTGATAGTAATTTATAATATTCATTAATTGTAAAGTAATGAAGGGTGTTTTTATCAAATACTACTAATAATTAATATAAAAGACAGCTTAAAAAAGTCTTATAAATAAACAAAAAAAATTAATATATATATATATATTCAGGGACGGGAGTAGTAGAAATTATTGTTATTATACTAACTTTCGAAGTTAATATAAATGTCAACAAATTCACAATACATAATACTCCATTTATTGTTAAACCAATCTAAATAAAATAAAAGAAGACTATTTTTAATTTTTTTTATAAAAATGCATAAAATTATGTTATTAGTGATTTTTTTTTTGTATTTCACTATGATTTTTACAGTAAAAATTTTATTCTTTAATCAAGTTTCTAAGAATATTGATTAACAAGACCCTTTAAAAAATACTAGAGTATCTCCTTATTTATTTTGATGTTTTAGCTTTTTTAAAACAATTTATGTTTTAGAATTTCAAAGTCTAATTAATTATTTTTTCTAAATATATCCTTATTTAATACTTCATCGGTCCCTAAATATAATACATTGCTCACTTATTATGTTTATTAAAAAAAGTTAATTAATTTAATTATTAACACTAAATTTATTTTAATTGTATTGTTTTTCAAAATTATCCTTAAATGATTAATGAATGGGAAGAGAATAATAGTAATTGACTAAACTCGTTCATTCTTCAATCTCATAAAATAGAAAAAAGAGACAATTCATAATATTTACTTAATAATGCATGGGGAGTATTATTTATGAACTAAATTAATTAAGGGTATTTTAGTAAAAAAAAGTAATTAATGCAATGGACAAGTAAAAAATAATCTTATAAAAAGGATAAAGAAATTTCATAATAATGTCTTATAACAAGGGGCAAAAGTAAGACTCACTACTAGTGGTACATGTATCAAAGATCAAGGTATTAAATAAGCACATTTTAAAATTATAATATATTTTTAAAATTTGAAAAAATATATAAAGAACCATAAAACAGTGAATTGCTTAAAATATGGGTCTAATTTTTTAAATCCAACACCACAAGAAAAATATATAATTCGAATGACATAATACAGTTGGATTTGGGTTGATCAAGTGCGTTTGATTTAGACCCGGATACTGCATACACCCCTAATTGTAATTGAATCTATGTATACATAATTTTTTCAAACAACATGTGTCGTAAAATTAGCTACATCTTTATATATAGTAGTATATATATTGTAGGCAACTCCTAAATATAAAAGGGATAAGTTTAAAAAGAAAAAAAAAAGGCGAAATCAATTATTTATTTATACATGCAATAACATAGTGACACGTTCATGGATTTTTTTATATATATTTGACGTAAAATCGTGTATTTGAAAGTGTTTCATGCATGCATAGTGATGACTAGGTGTTTAGGAGCAAAGCCATAGATTATGCTTGTCAGGGTCAGGGGCATACACACCTTCTGTGGCATGTTTTCAAATTTGAGGGATAATGCCTACACGTATGCTGGCTGAAGTGTGTAAACGTGCGAGTTTTTATCTTCATTGAAATAAAAGCGTAGGTGTCATTGTCGACGTCATTTGCAGAATATTTTCGTCACACTCTAATGTACGTGTTCGTAGTGGCAGTGGCATGCACACCTCCGCAGAGTAATAGACGCTTTCCATTAATTGAAGCCGAAACATAAGGCATGCGCAACAAATTAAGATCCACAGATTTGACTATCATCATAAGAAATTAAGAGACGAAACTTCCATAAATGTGACACTGCTTTTTTGGCGGATCAGTGAAATGTGAGTGTAGATTTGGTTTGTGCACGCCACGGATGTTCACCTTTTTAAGCTCTGGTGCAGCCGCAGTAAACTGTTCTAAATGTGGAAGCTGGGCTAAAAAGTGGCTACTGCCTCAAATATGCTTAACGTATTTATTGAGAATTATCTTGGCCTACTCAAAATATAAAATTAAGTCTTGATCTAACCATATATAGTAACTAACTGTCATCTTCTATAGGTATATATAGATGACTCCACAAGTCTTGTGTCATTGTTTTTATTTTTTCCGAACAGCCAAATTCGCGTTTAAGGCATCCTAACCTTAAATCAAATACACCGTTAGTAAATGATTCACATGTGTAAGGATTAAATTATAAAATTATGCTAAAATAGACTATGATACATCTTAAAATGTGAGTTTGGATATAATTAAATTCTAAAAATTAGTTCATAGGATGAGAATTGTTTTCCACTTATATACTCTATTTTGACACTATTTTTAATCGATGTGAGACTTAAATTTTTTCCAATATTTATATATATTAAATTTTATTAATCTAATTATAATGATCTTGCACACCAAAATATAAAATAAATCGAACATTTATAATCATGTAATCTACTAGCTAGTGAATATTACTTACATTTTCAAAATATATATTATAAATTATATTAAATTTATTTAATGGAGCAAGTTTACCTAAAGATTACTAAGTAACTTTACCAAAAATTATTACTTTATATCTCCTCTATATATTTATATATATTCAATTCAAATTAAAGAAAGAAAGACAAAATTATACTACTAAACAATTACTAAAGTGAAAGATTTTTTATCATAACTTTTTTGTCATGTTTAGAAGAATAACAGACAGAATCATTCTCCTATCATAAATACTATCTTTGAACAAATTAATGCTCACAGCTATCGTAAGGTACTGTGAGGAATGAGAGAATGATGCATATCTTTGAAAGAACAAAAGCACTTGGCTTCCGTAGGACACAAGTTTATTCACCTAGCTTACTTTTACTTTTAGGAGTACAGTACTAGAGGTTAATGTGCAAGTTCCAAAACTTTCAATTTCCAAAGCACCAAAATGAGAGTATCCAAGACTAAAGGCCCTTGAGTAATGACATGCCCGTATATGGTCGTGTGCCTTTAAGATAAGGATTTTCTAAGAAAAATATTAATCAATATCTTAAAAATATTAGTTAAAGAATTAAAAAATTATTTTTATTCAAATATGTAAAATCATATCATGTATAATTTTTTTTTATAATAAATATTTCATCATTTTAATATCTAAAACATATTGATTAACAAAACCCATATTCTATAGAGTGTGATCATATACTCTTGAGTACAATTACATTTATTCCCCCCTTAATTTTAGCATTTAATACATTTATATTTCCTCTCTAAATTTATTTTTGTCTCCCTGAACTGTTATCGTTATTAATGATGTTATTTTTTAAAAATATCCAAAGAACCCTAGTCAATTAGCGCACAGAACTCATGTCTCATTTCTTCCCTTCGTGTAACTCCACTCAAGTCCCAATCTTGTGTTAAGAATATGTATGGCGGTGTATGCGTTTGAGAGAATTGGAATTGTGCCTGCTGTAAACAAAATTTTTGTTGTTTGGGTTCTGTTCTCGAAGTATAGGATAAACAGATATTCTGAACAAGGGTGGTTTGAGAGTAGAAACATTTAAAAGCATTATTGTTGTCTAAAGTTCAAATTCCTTAAGTGATGATGATGAGATGAACATTGACGTAGATGGGGATGATGGGCGTTGTTGAACATAATTCAAGGCCAAAAAGGTGGGCGACTTCAATGTCAAAATTCAACTCTACTTTGACAAGATGATGTTAATTTTTCCTAATCTCTTAAAGGTTTTGCATCTGGAGGAGTTTAAATCTTATTAGCCACAACAACCTATCCCAAGTGCAAAGCTTCATTTCTATCTAAACTTTGTGCATTGCCAAATTATTGATTCTGAGTAGTTGTGATTTTCTTGTCTCTGCAAAAATAAAAAAAATAAAAGTTCAACGTGTTATGTTAATGTCAGTTTGCAAGGAAGAGGATAGGAGTATTTTAGAGAAAATGAATCTTTAAAAAATAACGTGCAAGTCACATGCTTATTAATTCCTGTTAACTTTGACGGTGTTTGTGGAATAAGGGGAGTCAGCGTAGTAAATGACAAAAAATAAGGGGGATTTAGTGTAAAGTGAAAAGGAGGGATATTATGTATAGTAAGTTATATACATACAGTTAGTGTAATTTACTTTATATTTTTTATAATAATTTTATTATATGTGAATATTTTATAAAAATAAGTATTAAATTAAAATATAACATACTTATAATTTTAAACATATATAATAATTTTCATTCAATAAGTTAGAAAACTAATTATAAAAGAAAATAATATTACTTTTTTCTATTATGTTCCCATTTTTTATTATGAATATCACTCTTTTTTAATTCTTGGTCCGTATAATATATTTAAATTGTTTGAACATTTAGATCAAGAACTTAAACTTTATATATTCAGTATTTAATAATTTAAACATTAATTTTTTTTAATATTAAAAAATAATTTTTAATTTACTTTATATTTTTATTTCTTAATTAATATATTAAGGAAATTTATAAGACTAGAAACGAAACAAACAAACTTCATATATTTAAAGTTTTTGAAAATTTAAGATCAACAACTTAGACCTACTTTGCTAACCATGTGGGCTTGTAACAACCTTTGAGCCTGAAAGATCGTATTAGTCCCTTCAATTAGAAAATGGTTTTTTAAGCTAAAACTTAAGTTTGGAATTGTTTAGAAGCATAACTTGTTCGAAAACAAGCAAGAATTTTAAGTTTGCAGTAGAGGGCAACAAGCGAACTAAAAACTTAGTTGTGAGAACTAATGGAATCAAAAAGGTAAATTTTAAAAAAACTGGAAAACAGAAAACAAAAGAAAGTACGAAAGAAAAGAAAAATTCAAAAGAAAACACTTTTCTATAAAAGGCCAAAGAATTTAGCGTTGAAATTAAAGGTGAGTGGGAGAAAGAGAAAGGAACTTTGCATGATTAGGCTTGAGTTGCTAATCCATTTTTCAATTGAACGTCTATTGTTAAGTCATAAAATGAATAGGGTATCTCAATTATTTTATTAATGCAAACAAATATTGAAATTTGAAATATGTTTTTATGGCATATCAGACAAAAGTAGTGTAATGTCTATGCGTGCTTATCAGACAATGACCTAACACTGTAACACATATTGAGTCTATAAATTTATGATCATGTTAATGCTCTAGTGCTTTGATCATTTGTGCGGCAAATGCTTTAATCATTTGTGCGGCAAATGCTTTAATCTTTTGTTCTTTATGATTCATCAGACGAAGATGAAGACGAAGAAGAAGGTCATTTAGTTACAACAATTATTTTCTGATGATAGCAATAAATAGCTGCATATTTGAAGTGCTAAAGTTACAGAAACTAACTCGCAAACAACTGTTCGAACCATTAGAAATCGTTGTAATCTCATTTTATGTTTAGAATTTCAGTTCGCAAAACACCTTAAACTTCTTGAAAGTATTGACTGTGAATGTAATCTTGTATCTATCTATAAGATGTAAGATATAGTTAGTGTACCTTTGCCTTAAACAAATCTATTTGATGACGACAACAGACGCTAGTGGCACGAAGAGAGTGACGGGTGCCAATGGGAATCCCAAATGTTAATGTTGGCAAGAAATTGTGAAAGGAAAAGCACACTTAAAGTGAGAGGTAGAAAAAAACATGACGAAAAGGACCTTTGGTTAGTAAATATTTAGAGTTAGTGTTAGTCTTACTGTCGTTAACTCCTCAATTACATCATAAATGTCTCACTTAGCATCGACCAAGAAGCAAACCCTAATTTAAAAAATTACTCCATTATTGACCTAGCTCACAAAGTTTGAAAAGGAAGTACACTTAGTACAATTATTAGTCTGACCATTTATTCAAGTTTCACTCTGCTTTATATGCTAATTAAAATTATTAAATATAAAATTAATAGACATTGGACCACCGAGATTTCATACAATTTTTTAAAAACTAGAGAATTTTAATCTAATATTTTAAGATCATATACTTATTAATTAATCAATTCAAAATTAGATTGACAAGTACAATATACTCTTAAAGTTTTGAATATATATTGTAGTCTTTAAAATTATAATGGTTATCTCAAAATCAGTGTCATCATGACTTTTTCACAACAATTATATGTCGCTCGTAATTCCATAATTGATTTTGGTTTACCTAATAGTGATTCCAAACATACTAGTAAAGTTATTAAACTATTTAGATGTGGGTTTGTAACCTTTTCTAATAATTCTGAATACAAGTAAGTTTTACATTAACTTTGGGGGATGTGGTATTTAACTTCAATACAATTGCTAGGGAGCAGGGACAATAATTTTTATAAATACATTCCGTTGAATTGAAATTTGAAATCAAGTTATTATAATATTACTGGACTTAACTACTAAAACAGCTTAAGGTAGCCATCATTGTTAGAGGCCAGTGAGTCTTTAATTCTGAACCAAAGCGGATGCTGATGCAGATTAATTTAACAAAGGTACTTCAACCCTCTAAGTAGCAGTGATTAGTTATATTAAAATGTCTTCTTTTGGTAGTAATATAAATGTAATGAGTTGGTGGGACGCATAGAGGGTTGAAGTGCACATGGAAAAAGCAACGCTCATGAGGCAAAAGTGCAAAGGCATGCATAATGCATTTACTAATCTATACGGAGAAACCAATTCCGGGTTTGTAGTTGTACCTGTACGGATATCTACTCGGATCTAAATGTTGTTGCCTAATGCAAGTTTGATGCCATGGACGGTCAATGATGCATATCAATCCAACACATGCTAGCCATGTTTCGAGGCATTAATGTTTCATATTGACAAATTGACATAGGAAAGAAGTAAGAATTTCATTTGGGATCTACTACTATTCTATTAGCTATTTCCGAAGCTGGAAGGAATGTCTCAGCAAACGGACAATAGAATCTCCCAACAAGAGAACAAGGTCATTGCTTGCTCCAATTATGAGTGTCATAATATTCAGTACAGTAATATATAGAGAATTAACTAAGTTTCGTTTAATTGGTAAATACTACTATAAGACTTTTATAAGGAATTTCATTGTTTATTGTTTATGTAAGGACATTATTGATGCGTAATATTTAAACATTTTTAGAAGTATTTCTTGAACCGTGAGATTCAATCTGAATCTGAATCTGATGAGTCTTCTTCGAAACTCAACTTGCTTCAATTTAATATAGAGGTTTGAAACGGGCCACAGCTGAGTTACAATACGTTTAGAATCCCCAAACCGAGTATTTAATTTTGTATTCTTTTCTCTTCCTTATGTTAAACGTAATACACGAAATAGTTATAGGGAATAAAAAAATAACATAAAATAAAGCAAGAATAAGCATAAACTTTATGCCTCTGCCACTGACTTTGACCTCTGCAACGAATTTCAAACTTCATTCAGACACATCTCTTACACAACTCCCATGGCATGGTTCATTGGCATAAGCATAGCATAATTCTCTCGATCCCATCTCTGAATCTGTAAATAGTTTATTCTATCGATCAATGAATGTTGGCCACAAGTAGAAATAACGGCGTAATTATTTTGTCAAACAATAATGCTTTTCGTGACAAATAATGTCCCGTGAAAAGTGTTACAAAAATACTCCTTATAGTTCTAGGTCTTATATACAAGATTCTTTTACGTTTTAACCACTTTGCAAAAAAAAATTAAAAAATTATTAATACTTCATAGTATTAAATTTATTCATGCTTTATATGTTTTTTTAAAATTATTAAATTTTATTTTTTAACCTCTTGATATAGCCACAGAAAATTATTTTCACAAAATAAAACAATACAATAGACAATTTAGAGAAAATATTGAATCTATAAGACAAATTTCGTAAAAAGTTCCTATAAAAAACAAAAAAAAAATGATAGTACCTTTTTAGCCAAGACACTAGTTAACAAATCAAAAATAAAATTCTTATGTTGAAATATTATTAATATATCTCACCATAATTTTCAATTTATCTCCATATTTCCAACAAAATTTCTGTTATTAATTTCTTACTGGTTATCAAATACCATTGAGTGAGAGAAAAGTGTTTTAGAAGATTTTCTTAAATAATGTTGTCTTTGCAGGCTTTTTAGTGAAACCATCACACATGACAATATGCTAATTTTTTTTATCTTTCTACAGAACAACAAAAGCATAAGTTGTGGAATCGGGGGTCAACATCGAAAATTTTACAAATTAAAAGAAAAATAGTACAAAAACTAGAAACAGTGAAAAGTGAGAAAGTAAACAAAATGAGAGGAAAAAACAAGAAAAACGCTCGCGAATCTTTCTCGTGCTTTCTCGGCTTTTCATACCTCCCCGCCCAAATGCATCCACTTTCACTGCAAAAGTTAAGCCAACGACCCCTTCAATTTTAATGTTCCTCAGCACCGTATAGTGCAGTCTCACATTAAAACTCATTTATTTATATTGAAAAAGTAGACGACTTGGGTTGTGTGGGAGAAATCCCAATGCCCCATTGGCCCTCCATACCTTGTCCCCAAATATCTCAAATTAAACAAAAAATTGCCAACTTCCCGAGGAAAAAAGAAGAGAAATTTACCATCTATCCTTTCTAAATGAACTGTACACTTTCTTTTATTAACAAAAGAACTATCCACGCATTTTGAATCCAATCTCTGAGAAACATTTTCATGTCTCCTCTATCTATCATTTTTTACATCATATTCATATCCTATTTGTGACCACAAAAAAGAATCCACAAACCCCGACCCCTTTCACGGGAAAAAAGCAAGAGAAAAAAAGACATTATTTCTATCATCCTCCATGTACAAAGATCTCCCTGCCTTCATTATCATGGCTGGTGTACATTCAAAATTCAGCCACGAAACAACCTGCATTCAGGTGAGCTCCCTTGGTCATAGCCACAGAAACAGTGGCCCGTGAATCAAACCGTCAACCACAAGCTCTCCAACTCCAAACAATGGATTCTTCTTTCAGCTATTTTCTGGATATTCAGATCAAAACCCTCTTCCCTCATGTTAATGTTTGAACCTTTTTTTACTTACTATTACCAGTCTTCGATGAATATTCTACCCACAAAATCCCGGAACCTTTTTGAGTAAAGCTTTGGATCAACAGCTGAGATTGATGAAGGGTCAATCTGTAAAGACTTGTAAGCATGCTCCAGTTTCTTGCTGATATCGTAATCTTGCAAAATGTCAATAATCCCACAATATAAAACAGCATCGTAGGTTTCCCCACTGCAACAAGGGGTGTATTGATCAAAATCACTCCTCCGAGCCATGCGCTCTGCTCTCGCAGGCATATTGGCTCCTAACCTAATCAATGATTTCCTGAAACATGAAGAAATATGTATAAGATGGAGTATATAGAAGAAATTCCGAATCAACAAAAATGCAGAGATAGTATGAAAAACATCCAAGTTGAAAAAACATGGACCAGAGGAAATAATGACCAGGCTAATATTAAATTAAGAACACTAAATTCTTTTAAAAGAGACTAGGACCACAATCTGCATGTGGGATGTGTTCCCCACAAACAACTGCTACTATATTCCCAACTACTCTCAACGATAATTCACACTACTTGCAAAGTTACAATTATTATCATGAATGTCGTCAATTCAGCAGGTCTACCATCTTTTAGGCTTTTAAGAGACAATGGTTCTTATCTATGTTTTTCAGTAGGTGACAATGTGTACAAAATACAAGCACTCAGTATTCTAAGGTTCTTTATGGAGAACTAAAACTGATTTCAAGGAATACCTGGTACCTAACCACTTAGACAGTCTAACTAAGACCATGGATGCAGGAGTTAGCACACAGCCCAATTATTCCATCAACTTGAAAATAAAGAAAAATATTTATAAAGTAATTGAACTTTTTCCACATACCGGCCAGACTTAACTCGATCTCTATCCTGCAGCTCTGCTTCAAGAAAGCAATAACCACGCATGAACTTCTCACTCTGATAAGAATCCCACTTTCCTAAGAGAGGCAACAACAGAATTACTCATACAATGTTACTGTCATATAAACATTATGTACTATTAGCACTGAAGTGAACTATGGATCAATACCTGTGCGCAAAAGAAACGGTGACAATCCCATTTTTTCATATGTATTATCATCACGAAAATGAAGGCCAACTAAAAGACTGTAATCCATAATTCCCTCAGCTTCCAAGAACTCACAATCCCTCTCAATTTGTCTGCACAAAATAACAAGAGAAGATTAAAATCAACAGATATGCATGCATTTCATTGCTAAGCAGCAGCCATGAAATTATTAAAGTTAATAAATAGGACACACTAAACACCATACTTGATGAAATCCTGGAACCAATTATTTTCTAGACGAAACACAAAGTTGAGATCCAGGTCCTTGAGGGTGGTACTTTCATCAATCTCCTTGGTCTTATCTGTTGTACGGCCATGTGAAGATCCCTTCAAGTCAAATCGTCTATGGATTGGATATTCGGAGCAGAAAAGATTGCCCATCACAATGAAGCGCGTCTGGATTTCAATAAAAATAAATTTTCAGGTACTGAGGCACATAGAGCAATTGCTTAAAACAGCAAACAACTTATGTTTGAAGATATACCTTTTGGCCTCCAATTGGTTTGACACAGTGCACTCCATAGAATTTTGTCACAAGAGAATTCTCGTATTTAGAAACATGTTGGTAATAGCTTCGAAGCATCCGAAGAAGCACCTGAAAGTCAGTTGCCAAAGTTATGCATCAATAAGGATGTCCACCACCAACCAAACTAGTTGAAGAAAACTTGATGGAAGGGAAAAAAATAACTGATTGGCATAAATTCCAAAACTATAATAAAAGTGGACCTCTATCCACACAAAAAATCCGTCATCTAATTGTGTGTGATAAAAGGAATTTAACTACCTACTGCATTCAAGCAGAAACTAGGGCTCATTAAAATAAAAACACATCCATTCATTGAATCATTATACATGGAAAGAAGTTTTCAAAATTAATGAGAGAATCTATAACAGTAACCCATGTATCTAACCTTGACTTCGGATTTCTTCACCGTCTTGATCATAAATCTGTCGTCCTGGGTCAAGTAGAAGAAGCTTCCACTTTTCCCCGGAGAGGAAAGCTCCCTGAGGGCATCATTCCCACATATAGCTAACATGTAATCCGCAGGATCCACCTGAAATAGCTTCCTCAAATGTCTGCAAATAGAAAAACAGAATCCAGTCAACAACAAAGCAGAAAAAGGCAGATAAAGCTGCAATGAAACTCAAACAGACTAAGCAGTATTCACCAAAGATTGCACATGTAATTATCAGTGGAGTATCAGGGTTAAAAACATTCACTCACTGTATTAACAATGGGACTATAGGGTAAACTAAAAAAAAAAACCCAGAAGGAAAAGGCTATACCTAAAAACCATAGGGCAGTAGTCCTTCCAGCGGAACTCCACTGATTGATGCGGCGGCGTAATCTTAGATCCTTCAGCGGGAAACCTTGTCCAGAACTTCTCCTTCGGATCAAAATCACTCGGTTTAAGCTCTCGCGAAATGGAAGCTTCCTTCCCAACAGAGTACCTAAACACAACACAAACCAAAATCCCTGAATCCAAAAACAGAAAAGCACAACTAATTAACACAATCAAATCCAGAAGAATTAAATTTAAACCTACCTTATACCCAATTGAAGATTAAGCATGAGATCATAATTCTTATGCCCCTTGGATATGGTCTGACCCAGTCTCTTCACCTCACCGGAAAAACAAGGGTTCCGGCGAAACGGCATAACACCTCCCCGATCTGAACCGGTTCCACTCGAATCCCGATACAACAACGACACATCATCGATTATATCACAGGTTATATCCCCGGCTTCACCCTCCGATTCCCAGATACAAATCCTGGGAAAACTCTTAACCCCGCTCCCTCTAGCACTATCAACGGAAGAACGCTTCCTCATTGTGACGGTGAGATTATCACCGCTCCCGGGGTAAAAGGTTCTGTTAAGCTGGTTCATCTTAAGGTCCTTGTTCCAGCACCCAACATAGCAGCTCCCATCGGGCCAGGTGAAAACCCCTTGGCCTTTGGGAACGCCGTTCTCCCATTGGCCATCGTAACGGTTTCCGTTGGCCCAAATGAGCAACCCACTGCCGCAAATGACGCCGTTCTTCCACTCCCCGTAATACTCGTTCCCGTTCTTCCAAACGTAGCGGCCCACGCCCTCCTGCAAGTTCCGCTTCCAGGACCCCTCGTACAAGTCCCCGTTCGCGTAACGCTTCTGGCCGTAGCCGTGCTTCCTGGCGGAGCTCCACGACCCGCGGTAGGTGTCCCCGTCGGAACCGGTGAACGTTCCAAAGCCGTCCATGCGACCCGATTTAAATTCTCCCTCGTAGGTGGCGCCCGAAGGCCACGAGAATTTGCCTTTTCCACAGGCCTTCCCTCTCTTCCACTCTCCCTCGTACATACACCCGTCATTCCACAGGTACTTCCCCGATCCGCTAGGCGCGTTTCCCGAGAAGCTTCCCATGTACACGTCACCGTTCGCCAACCGCTTCTCCACGCTATCAGCTTCTTCTACGCTGGGGGTAACTCTGCGGCTCCCGGCTTGTGACCGGCTCCAACCGGTTGCCTTGTAGGTGTCTCTTTCTGTGTCGTCACGTAGTTGGAGTGCTTGGCGCATTTTCTGGTGGTGTGGAAGGAGGTTCGTTCTTGTTGCGTAATCATTAACGCATTTCCGGCGTGGAATGTGAACTGGCTCGCTTGCTCGCTCAGGTGCCCAGTCGTAGTACTATTGAGAATTTGAGAGGTGAATGAAGACTTAAGGGTTCGTTTGTTCTCTCTCTAGAGTATTTTATGGGTGGGGATGGGGTGGACGCATATCAACAACACCTCAAAATGGATAGAGATTAGAGAGAGAAACTGTCTGCATCACTCCTCCTATTATTTAATAAGATCTTAGACTGATAATTTTTTAAAATATATAATAAATTTTAATTAATAATCTTTCTCTTCTCATTTTTTAACCAAAAGCAAGTAAATTAAAATGATTAAAAAGAAAAGGATGTAATTAATTAGGCGGCTTTGCCTAGGGAACGTTGCTAACTGTTGAGTAGTAATTAAAAGGCAGAAACCAGCCAGCTCAGCTTTCGATATTTTCAATAGAACGAATATACCCTTGTCATTTCTGTAAATTCAGATTCAGCCCAACAACAGCGTATCTGTTGTTTCTCCGTTGGTTTCATCGTGACGTAACGGAGTCGCCTAGGACTCTCATTAATCATCTAATAATCTCCTTTTGTCCGAGAAAGAGAAAGAGAGAGACAGAGCATGTAATTTCGACCACCAACGGACCAACCTTTTCATGTCCCGCGTCTTTCTCTTCATAATTACAATTCTACCCTTTCGTTCTTTCTTTTTATATATAGTGGTAGTATATAGCATGAATTTTTCCATAACTTCTTACAAAAATTGATCCATATAAATTATTTTACTACTTTTATTGTTTAGTTTGATGCTGCATTAAATTTATGCATTGTCTCGTTTACGAAATATACATAAAGGCAATGGTATACGAAATATACATAAAGGTAATGGTAAAATGGGTAGAACCAAGCGGAATTATAATAATGACATATAAGACTTATACTTAAATTTTTCAGTCCAAATTAAATACAGATTTTTTAACCTAATTTAATCATGATTCAATACATGCTAAACTCATAAAGATTGAATTTTTATAGGGCTTGAGTTTCATTTTTAAATCCTGAATTAAATTTAAACTTTTTTTTCATGTCTCATTATATTCTACTGGATAGTTCATTTTACCACCTTACATAGAGGAGAGAAAGTGAAAAGAAGAAAAAAAAAATGAGACATGATTATTTATTTATTTAGTAGGAGAGGGAAAAAAATTGTAAATAATATAAACTATCCTTAAGTGAAATGAGATATAATAAAGAGAATAAAAATATGAAAAATAAATACTATCAAAATTTAAGATAAACTTAAATATTTATTTTAGCTATTAATAAAGCAAAAAAATATTATTTATTTAAAAGAGGGAGCTAGTTTTATGATAATGTTTTTTTCTATAAAATTTTTTACACCATTAGTTAATAATAATTATCTTAGAAAAAATTATTAGAAAAAATTTAAGATATATTATAAGCAAAGGATGACAATAGCAAAGGATGTTATTTGAGAATTAGAGGACAAAGTGTTTTGTTTAAGATAAATAAGCAAATTTCCAGATCCAAACATTTATTAGGAGAGGAAAAATGTAACATCGCAAATTTCAAGTAACAAAGACATTTTTAGTTTTAAAAAGAAATAAAATATATTTATTTTATATTACAATCTAGTCCTTAATAGACATAAATAAACCTTGGCCAAATTTTGATAATTACAAATAGACTTAGGAAATTTATCAATATGAATTTTGTGAAAGAAATGGGCTAAATAAAATTCTAGATTCACTATTAAAATCTAAGCTACTTAAACCTAGTTAATCTAAATCAATTAATTTTAATTTTAATTTATAGAATAATTGAGAAAATATTAGGTATAAGATTAAGGAATATAATCACTAATCTAGGATTATGTAACAAAACCTAAGTCTAAGTCACTTCAAGCTAGCTGGGGTTCTATAACTTCAACCACTTAATCAAATTGAACAATATTCTTGCAAATTTTATAGTGAATCACGATTGTCTGGAGAAGAAGAAACCAACTCCAATTTGGACTCCTAGTCATCAAAAGCATTTAATGATTTTGAGAAAAACTAGCAAGATTTTTACTATATAAACCAAACGCTTGAAGTAGTTCTTCGTACTCCTTCTCGCGCCCAAAGTAAGATTTACTTTTACCAAGTTGTAAATATTCAATGCCTGGTAATTATGAAGGGACAAAAATAAAATTAAATAAAACCTAGTGAAAGAGGAAACCCATTAAATAAAATAACTTAATATTATCTATAATTTAACCATAGTAAAATCCAACATTAAAAAAATAAAAATCATGATGAATCATCTAGTAAAGTATCCAAAATCTTGTGAAAGTGTGGCTATAGGAGTTTGCCTCATTAGCTTAGGTAACCAAAGTTAATTAATTATAAATATAGTAAGATAGAATTAACCAATGTTAATTCTCTAAGAATTTTTCTATGAATAGAAACCTACTCCATCTTATGGATCCATAACTAAGACGCGACACAGCTTCCTTGATATGAGGCACTTATAAAGATTGTTGTTGTTTAACATATATACATATCGGCTGTAAAAAAAAAAAGAAACATATATACATATCATTGTTGTTGAGTGAGCTTGATCATGTGAATTGTGATAATCATCTGAGTTATAATCCTTCCAATCATTGATGTGTGTTGAGTGTAGGTATTGATGATTTAAAAAACTAATTCTGATTAAAGATTCATCATTACATATTAGTTGGATCGATTAACTAAGAAAATAGTCGATAAATCATATCAAATCCTATGACATGCACTTATTTTAGGGTGATTAACAATTAACATTTAGAAATAATCTATCTATGTATGAAAATTGTCTATTCGTTAAATGGAAAGGGACGAACTTCGTAAGTTACGTTTGGCTTATCAAGTGCAAGGAATTAAAAGAGAAAAATTACTCATGTGAATTTACGATAATTATGATGAACACGAACGTGTTAAATGCGAGCCCTTATAATAATGACAATTATATATGGAACACATGTTAGAATATTTTTTACAATAAATATCCAAAAAAATAATAGGAAACTACTTCAAGATCACATAGCAGTTGAATATAATTAGTCAGGGTAACAGAAATCATTAAGGTTTTGTGTTGATCTTGGTTATTTTCAAATTAGGGAGATTTTCCTTTTAACTCTTAATAGTGTATTAACCCATTATAATACATCCTATAAAAAAAACCACTATAATACATGAAGTTTAAGTATATTATGTATAGTATGAAGAGCTAGAGACTTGGAAACCGTGCATTAAAAAGATTGGAATTCCTCTTGCATTCTCTTAATAAAATTATTGTTCTTTTATAAATAAATAAAAATCATGTTCCGATTAAAAATGTTAAAAGAATAAAAAATAACAACTAAAAAATTATGAAATATGGAAATGAATTATATTTTTTATTTTTCATTTAATACTTATTATTTTTCTTTGGTATTAAGTATTTTATAATTACTACATGTACCCAAAAAATTACTTATTGTTCAGGTCCTAGATTAGAAGAGAGTATCTTAACAATCATATATGTAAAATGGATATTATTAGGCATCCAATTCCTCTAACCAATTCTCTAATCTGTTTTTTTTTGTCAAATCACAATCAATCATTGTATCTAATAATTCTCAGTGATTGGTTAGTTTGTTTTGCGATTAGTCAATTAGCCACCAATGTTAATGAGAATTAATTAATATTTTTAAAATTAGTTAATTAACATTAAAATCTGTGAATATTATTGGTGTTTGGTCAATTAATTAATTTCAAAAAACACAAAGCAATCTTTGAAAATACTATTCACTAATCTTACAACCAATTAACTAATTGATTAGCCACTGTGACTGTGAATTGTTAAATATAGTGTGTTTGGATAAGCGTTTATTGAATTGATTTTTAAATAACTTGATTTTGTAGAATTAATTTTAAATAAATCTGAATTTATTGTAATATGATTTTTGTGTGGATAATAAGTGTTAGAAAATTGATTTTATCACAAAAAAAAATGTTTGGATGTGAGTTTCGACTTGGTGCATTGGCTTTGTCAGCTAGCGGCACTGTTTCCCCGCTTTTTGAGTTAGGGATGAAAATGGGTCAGGCAGCCTATCAGGAGCATTTGGCCTGACCTGTTTAAGGTCTGATCTGGCCTAACTTGTTTATTATAAAGGCTAGGCTCAGACTTTTTACAAAACTTGTTTAAAAAAAAAGGCTAGGCTCAAGCTTTAAAAAAAGTCTGTTAGGCCTATCATGCTGACCTATTTAGTATATATATATATATATATATATATATTAAAACTTAAAAATAATATATTTATTTTCTAAAAATATTTTTCCTTATTATGAAGGTGGATGATCAACCACTTCAAAAAATCACCTTGAAAATATCATAAAATGATTATTACTTATTTTGAAATATAAATAAGATGTTGAGACATTTTCTATTTAAAAATTGTTTCTTTAATTTTCTTAAATTGATTTAAAGTATTTTGTAAAATTAAAATTTCTATTAAAATAGATTTTTTAATAGGCTCAGAGGGCAAACCAGACTTTTAAATAGGCTAGGCCAAGCCTAAAAAAAAAGCCCATGATAGATAAATAAGCCAGACCAAGCTTTATATTTTTAAATCAGGCTAAGGCCAGACCTAACCAAGCCTGGCCTGTTTTCACCCCTATTTGGAGTAAAGACATTCGGGGTTTTCTCGTCCGGTGTCTGACTTTTATATGTATATATGTTTTTTTTAATTTATTTAATTTTAATTTTAATGGAGAAATTAATCAATTTTTTTTAATTCATTTTTGCTGTAAGTTTCATATTTAAATTTATTAATAAGTCTTATTTAATAATTTTAAAAAAATTAATGCCCAGTTGAATTGTTGAATTTGCCCCTAATATGCATAGCAGGAGCATTATCCTATACACAAAAATGTTTTTGATACAGTAAACTTGTAGTGACATTATAAGCAACAGGTTGACCAACGAAAAGATGAGATCTAAAATAATTTTTAAAAGAAATTTTTTATTTTAAATATGCTAGGTCTTTTTATTGATATATGTGATTTTTATTTAATGTATGAAGCTTTTTTATTTTATAAATACAAATAATAAATAATGTTTTATCTTTGAACCGATCTGATCATTAGAAGAAGTAGTCTATCTTAATGGTTCCACTAAGTTAATTGGACTCTACATTGAGCTTCCTATACCTTAAAATTGTAGAAAGGAACCTTCAAATTGTAAAATGGGTTTCGCGGTTAAATAAATAAATAAATAAATATATATATATATATATATATATATATATATATATATATATATATATGTGTGTGTGTGTGTGTTTTACCCAGAATGCTTGATCTTGGTGTGTGCACTTAAGATTAAATTATTTCAAGAGTAAATTCTAGTAAATTTATTCCTTTTAAATATTAAATTTTATTAATTTAATAATCAAATTAAAAGTTTTTATTAAGCATATGAAATTTATAATTTTTTTATAAAATCATAAAAAAAATTGATACATTAATGAATAAGTTTAATTTAGGTACTATTTGGTTTGAATCCCTTTAGATAAATTTGAGATGAAAGTTTAAAAAATGAGTAAATTTGAGATAAAAGTTTTAAAAATGAGTGTAAGTCTCATATCTTTACTTTCTGTTTTTTATACTTTGCTTTAATTTAAGAAAACGTTTGGTAGGGGATAATCTTTAGTTTCTCAAAAATCTTAAGTTGGAAATCAATTTCTCATATTTGATATCCATTTAAAAAAAAAGTTTTTTGGAAATGTTTTTTAACTTGTTTTCCATG
Source organism: Glycine latifolia (assembly GCA_013407115.1). Lineage (NCBI taxonomy): Eukaryota > Viridiplantae > Streptophyta > Magnoliopsida > Fabales > Fabaceae > Glycine > Glycine latifolia. The sequence continues at coordinate 37,799,457 of CM023944.1, read as the reverse complement.
AAAACTCTTTTTTTTACATAGAGGTGAAAATCTTATTTTTTTCATGTTTAATTTTTTTTCATTACAGTAAAAATATCAATGTAACTTTTTAATTTTTAAAAAATTATCTAAATATTCTTAAGATCAAACAAACATATTTTATTCATTATCGAGAAACATAATTGAATTCATGATTTTCAAGAATCACGATTCTCGAGTATGAAAAAAATTTCCACTATTAAACACTCCCTAAATATTTCATCTTTTTTCATATAACTATAAATATTTCCACTATAATTTTTTACTTACAACACACTTTCTAAATATCTTAATAAAATGTTGACTATAATATTATATAACTATAAATCTTTGTCATACAAATTATATATATGAATTGTTAATATTAATAATGATATTAGACTTAAATATTATCTTAGTTACTGAAATTCGGGACAAGTTTTTTTTTCCAAATATACAATTTATCGCTTTAATTTCTATAATTTGAAGAGAGGGGGGGGGGGGGGAGAATTAATCGCTGTACCCAAATTTCATATACCTTTTCTTAGAGAAAAATGGCATATACCGAAACACTATCAAAATGAATATTTTGAAAGGAAAACAAATATGTGGTACGTTTGATGATAAAAATGTAAAATTAAAAAAGGTTATCATATAATCGACTTGTAATTCGTTAATCACATAAGCAAAATCTTTAACAATTTTTAGGAAAGAGTCATTAAAATAAGTTTTTTTTAATTATAAAAAGGATCAATTTTAAATTTAGGAAACTAAAAATAAACTTATCATAAATTTAATAGATTAAAAACACATTTAATTTTTTTTATTAATAATTAGTGATTACATAATTACTTTAAAAAGTGATGTTCGCTTTTTTAATATTAACCGTTCAAATGTGATCTAATGATTTATAGTTATACTTTTCATTTCTTACAATAATTAAGAACCGTTTCCATTTGATTTACCATCAAATGTATAAATAGAGATTTGCTGGCATAAATTCACAATTTTTCTAGAAAGAGTACGTTGACAAGTTTTAATTATGATTATTTGTTTGGTACATTTGTTCTTTTTTGTACATATAACTATGATTATTTTAAAATATATTCAAATAATAAGTTACTCGTACACTCAATTGTTTTTTAGAATGAGTATTTTAAGTTGCAATTTCATAAGAATTATTGATTAATCATACTAATTCTACCTCCAATTTCAAAGCCTTTGTAGCATCAATTATTTTGTGTTTGTTTGATATTTAATTGAATTATCATTATTATCTCTTTCAAAAACGAAAAAAATACATATTTTGCTCATTATTATCATTAGATATTTAATAGCAAAATTTAAATTTGTAATGTTTTAAATAGATGTGTCACACATCATATTCTAAGGGACTAACATACTAGTATATATCTTCCAAACGGCAAGGGGTAGTACGCATGAAGGACCCACCAAACATGGCATTTTAGTTGTCTTTGCGGACATTAACGTCATTGTCGGTTTTTCTTCTTCTGCTTCTCCTTAATTTTTTTGGGTTACCGTCGCTTTCCAACACAGACACGCAGACTTGCAATGCTTCAATCTGCAATCTCTTTTCCCCGCCGATTCGGAGGACATCATCGTCCTCTTCCCACCTGTCCCTCCTCTGCCGTTATTCTTTTGTTTCTCACTTACCTAATCATAACGACTTCCTTAAATAATCAACTTCTTCTTAGTTTCCTATTTCATTCATTGGTGTAGCAATGTATTTTATTTCGTCACACACAATAACATTGATATTCTATAATATATATCTGTCTCTCATGCTCATCATTATGCGACCTAATCCTCCAATTCCAATCTTACTGGAAAAGCCAAGTGTCCTTCTGACTTAAATTTTATATAGTTTTCTTCTTCTAAAATAATGTATATTTCGTTCAATAATGAACTGGTCCTCGGGATAACAACTTCGCTGGTTATATTATGCCATTCAAACTTAAGAGATTCTTATTAAATGAATAACGTACATATCCACTTAGACTTGTTTTGATCGTCTGCATGCATTAGTGCGTGGCGCACACTTATAATTCTGTAGTGTTGAGTAGGTTTAGATGGTTAAAATGAACTCATAACATAAGTTTTGGTTAAAGTATGTAATTTTTTTTAAATAAGGGTTGATTAATGGTTAATTTACAATATGTAAAAATAATACTGTTAATTTTTAAAGCATATAAATAATGAGTCTTTTAAATTAATGTGTATAATGTCAAATTAATTTGGTGAATTCTCATCTACAATTTAAAACCACCGTTTCTCCCTTTAATTTCAGATCCAACTAAGCATCGATATATTTAATGTTCTCTGAAGAGCATGTCTTTAAATATTTATGATTGATATTATATAATGCAATTACTTAAGTTGGTACATGTTCAATTGTTAAATATAATATATATAATTAGGTATTTTTTGACAAGCAAAGTGGTCTCAGGGAATTTTTTTTTTTACAGAGGAGGGATTTTTTTTATTGGTCATATTACTGTATATATGCACTGTTTCTTAAGTCTTTATAAGGCTGATTTTTAATCAGACAGCACTGTTTACAGGTTAGAGTGTATCCCTTTTATTTCTTTAAAAAAAGCTTATCTAATTAAAAAAATTACTTTAATTTCAAATGTAGCTAAACTTTTATGTGAGTCAAGTCAAGTCGATCGTTTTAAAAAATTTATACCAAGTTAGCTGAAATTCAGACCCTAAATTTAAAAATAGAACTTATAAAACTTAATTCAACCTATTTGCAGGGTAACTATTACAAGAGAGGCTGGAAACTGAACTCACTAGTTCTCATTGAAAAGAAAACCGGTTTATATGCAGATAACCGATGCAAATATACTTACAATGGAAAATAACAAAATAACTGTAGTTAACTCTGTTGACAATTTGATCTCTCAAAATACTCAATGAAATTACGTTGTTTTTTGTATGTCTGATGATATCTATTCAAAAACAAAAGTCCTTGAATCAATAGTTGGTTTCATAGTAAATAAATATAACTTAAAGAAAATCTCTTATGAATGTGGGTTTGAGTCTAACTCAATCCTAAAAGCTAGCTCATAGGGTGAGGGTTGTCCCTCATTTATATACTTTATCTTGGTACTATCTCTAGCAAATGTGAGACGTGGATTTTTCTTAATACACTCCCTCACGCCCAACACTTTTGGATTTGGTGCGTGGATAATATGGTGGGTGACCTCTTAATGAATTTAGGATAGGCTCTGATACCATCTTAGAATGTGGGTTTGGACCTAACTCAACCTCAAAAGCTAGCTCTTAGGGTGAAGGTTGTCCCCTACTATAATAACCTAGGTTTAATAAATAAGAGAAAAAGAAAGAAAAACTTGAAATTTTAATATTCCGTCAGAAAAAGCGTTAGCGACGGATTTTGTGACGGAATTAGCGACGGATTTTTCGACGGATTTTTCGGCGCGGATAGCGCCAGGGTGGCGCGGTCAGCGCCAGAAGTGCTCCAGAAAGCCTATTTTCACTGAAATTTGGCGCGGATAGCGCCACAGTGGCGAGATCAGCGCCAGAACGCGTTCTGGACCACTATATATGGTCATTTCACGCGTTTTTTGGGGGAAAAACTGTTTCTCCTTCTTCCTTAAGCCTTTTCTGCCATTGATAAGCTTGGGAAGCTTCATATCTCCTCCATACTTCACCTAAACACTTGATAACCAACTAGGAAAGTGCTTAGAACCTCTTGATAAGCTAGATTCCAGCTTCAATTTCTTGAGAAAACCGTCAATCGGAGAGATCCCGTTCTCTAGGGAACTTGGGAAAACTGTGTTTGGGAGGGAAAGAAGGCGATTCAAGGACGCCAGAGCTTGGAGAAGTGATCCTCCAGCCTTCCTCGACAGTTTTGAGGTGAGAAACTCGATCTTTAACCGATTGAATTGTGGAAATGATTCTGGATGAGTTTGATGAACTTTTGGATAAATGAGTGAGTTAGGGTCGAAACTAGGCTTGGATTCTTTAGAGACATATGCTCAGGAGGTTGTTCTGAGGAAGTTTGAGCCTTGAATCTTGAGTATTGATGAAGTTTAGTTTTGACTCTGACCTCTATATGAGTAGGAAGAATGTTGATATAATGATGAGTGTGAGCCTAGGTACCTTTACAAAAGATGTTCAGGAGGCTAAATAAACGGTGGAAATGTGTTGAAATAGCCGTTCTGATAAACTTGTAAAGTATGGATAATTGACCTGGTTAAGGCCAGTGAATCCTTTGAATTGGCTCATACCGAGTCTTGTAGGGACTCTGATGCCTTAATTAGGCTGAGATGAATCCGTTGAGGGTTTGTGAACCGCCAATAAGATGGTTAGCTTTGATAACCCTAAGATAGAAAACAGAGAGGTTGAAATGGAAAGAAATTGCGTTTCTTTTCATTCTGACGGTCGAGAACTGTTATATAGTGTTTGAATGCCTTGTTAGGTTATTGATATATGCTTGTTGTCTTGATATAGGGCGTGACACCGAGGGTGTTGGTGGCGTAGACCACGGTCCAGGGTTTGGACAGCAGAGCACTGCCTTGACAGGTAAGCTCTTTGTTCTTGAGACTGTTCCCACTGCTGTGTTCCACCATACTCCGAGGGAGTGATGGTTACATTCATGATGCATGTGCATTGCATTGGTAATTACAATATTCTCATGATGATATATATGCATTATGCTATGCTTTGTATGTATGATTGTGTTCTGAATAGATCTTCTGGCCAGTAGATAGATATGGACCTCCCTAGGAGTTGAGCGCACCTCCTAGTTTGGTTTGCTCCATAGGAGAGATTCCTTAAGACCAAGAGATAGGTGGACCCGTTGCGGATGAGACCTAATCTCGGAGGTACCATATGTCGTGCATCCTTGTGTAGGGGTAGCTCCCGTTGGATGACACGGGGTGTGAGTTCCGGTCTCACACTAGATGCTGATAATGATGCATCTTTTTGATAAGGGTGATGATGATCCCTTCATACCAAGAAATAGGTGGTCCCGTTGCGGTTGAAGCCTATTCTTGGATGGGCTATGTGTATATGTATTGTTGTGAGGGCCGGGAGGTCTAGTTATTGTGATACTTATGATGCTGTGTGCCTTGAAAGTGAGCCAGGGGGAGGGAAAAGCCTCCAAGAGCCCTGAGCTTACTGAGATTTTTATCTCACCCCTGTTTGGGGATGTTATTTTCAGGTGATGCTGCTGGCAGAGACGACAGGTCCCAGGGCGGGAGGCCCCAGTAGGGACAGACTCTGTATAGCTGTTGGGACAGCTTTTTGAGAGCATTGTGGCTCAGTTTTTGTTAGTTATGTTATTGTTTTGTACCCCTGAGAGGGAAGATATGCATGTGCATATATTTTTGGGCCTGTATAGTGTATGTACGGAGTATATTGTATTATGTACATATGATTAACTCTCCTGGTATATCTGAATAGATATTATAGTCTCATCTGTCGTTGTTTTTGAGTTATCTGGATCCCTAAGACTTTTGTGATGTTTTGGCATTCGTTTCTGTTGCTTTAATGCGTACCATACATAATGAATCAAGGAATATGGTTTTGAAAAACGCTTCCGTGGTTGTAATTAATTGTTTTTATATTAATTACTGCGCTTATCTGATTAAGTAATATGTTAATACACCGGATGCATACGGGGTGTTACACCTACTTATAGTTATATACTTTATCTTGGCATTATCTCTAACCGATGTGAGACTTGAGTTTTTCCCAATAAAATCATTCAAATATCAAAGATGCTTCACCAACAGCGGGTTCTAGAACAACTCAACTAATTCTAATAAGACTAGACAAAAACATGTAAATTTTGAGTATGTTTTCTTCCAAAAATGCTTAAAGTCCCTACTTCCATTTGTTAAGTGTTAAATCTATTGGAAAAAACCAAGTCCCACACTGGCTAGAGATAGTGTCAATATAAAGTATATAACTGGGGGACAACCCTCACTCTATGAGCTAACTTTTGGGGTTGAGTTAGATCCAAACCCACATTCATAAAATGGTATCAGAGCCTATCTTAGATCCATCAACGGGCCACCTGCCATATTATCCATGCACCAAGCCCAAAAGTGATGGGCGTGAAGGGGTGTATTGGGAAAAACCCAAGTCTCACATCGACTAGAGATAGTGCCAAGATAGAGTATATAAGTGGGGGACAACCCTAACCCTATGAGCTAGCTTTTGGAGTTGAGTTAGGTTCAAGCCCACATTCTAAGAAAATCAAAATAGAGAAATAAAATTCAGAGCTTTCAAAGAGAAAATGGAAGAACAATGTTCCAAATTAAACGTGGCTTTCTAATGATTTACATAGTTTTTTTGTTTGATTTTTTAGTTTGTTGTAGCAGGAATGTGATGGAAGAAATTGAAAATAATGACACAAAGTTGATGGTTTCATATTTAAGATCAAAACAATTTTGGAAGAGAAAGAGAAATTCTATCATATTCTCACAAATTTTGGAGATTTTGGTACAATTGGTTTTTAAACTCAGAGAAGAGACACAAAATTAGAGTTTAGTTTTTAGTTTTAAGATACCAAAAATTATTTTTTAAAATAGATAATAAAAGAACTTCTTGGTTGATTGTTGCATAACTCTGTTGGTAAGTGGATTTAATAAGCAATGTTCACAGCAGCAGAGCTTGAAATGCAAATTAAACAAACAATTTAATTAGCAATGTTCACGCTACAACTGTTTCAACACAGCCAATTAATTTGTCTAGTTTTGGTCAAAATCAAAGCAGTGAAAAATTGGTTTCATAGAGAAAAAAGTTCTAATGCAAAACACAAGGATCAACTACAATCTAATACTGCTAACCTATGTAGCACGGATATGCCAAAAAAAAAATTCAACGTATCGGACACCCGTCCCATACGGGTACACCAAAAATATGGCCTTTTACGTATTAGAATTTGAAAGGGAATTTTTGTAAATTAAAAAAAAATGCCCTAAATTGGTTCGACTCTTCAATTTGTGCTTATTACTTATCTCTTCGATTTGTGCTCTGCTTCCTCCATTTTGTGCTTACCTGAAGAGTTTCGAGTCTTCGACAATGGCGTTGCTCCTCCGCCATAGCTGTAGCTGCTCCTCCGCCTTCGCGATCGCTGCTCCTCCGCCTCGCTGTCGTTGCTCCTCCACCGCTGCTTGGTTGTCGTTCTTTCTTAGTGAGTTTCCACAACACCTCCGCTAGATTGGTAATCGTTGCGAATGTAGAAGGCTGTGAAACTGGTTCACTTGGGTCAAGATGCTACTTCCCTAAGTAAGAATTGTTTGTTAATTTCCTTTGTTGCCTAATTCTGCTTCTCCTAACGTATCAATAGGCTTGGGCTCAGTTGGGCCTTAACCTACTAGATTGGTAATTGCTTCCTGCACCTCCTTTTATTATATATGAAATACACCCTATATAAAAAAAATATTATTTAATATTAAGATGTATCAAGATCGTATCAAAATATTAGTATTTTTTAAGTAACGTATCGACGTCCCATATCAGGAACGTATCGAAAACGATGTGTCGATATTGGTGCGACATAGCTTTTAACTAATAAGCATAAAAATTCAGGAATTTGTATTTTATATATACTGACCATAATCTAATGTAGAAAAAATTGGTTTCATAGAGAAGAAAGTTGTAATTTGCATTTTAAAAATCTGTTTTGAGCCTGAGTACACTACCGACTCTTCAGAGATTCCAATAGTTTGTACTTCGTACTGGAGAGTCGGGTGGATATATAAGTTGTACCCAATTCGTGAGTTATATCTTGTCGTAGAACTGTGCCTTAGATTCTGCAATTACTATTTGATGGTAGAGTGAGTGAACATTGCTAATTAAATTTTGTTTGTACGCATTTCAAACTAGTTTTGCTTCTCTTACCTATACACACACATGCAATTTTTTGATGTTTGAATCAAGGGGGAATATCAAATTATTAAGATTGGCTTCAAGTTTCATATTGATAAATCCCTGTGCTGCTGTGCATGTATGCATGACGGCCCATATTATTATATCGCTCAGTAACAAAATAAGCAGGACCATATCTGGTGTGACGTACTCAGAATGTACTCTCTGGAAACCCACTGTCACAAGTCACAAGTTTATTAATATATATATATATATATATATATATATATATATATATATATATATATATATATATATATGAAATGAAACTGTGAAGTTTAATACAATATATTAAAATGCGTTGATAAGTGTTGCAGCAAGAGGCCTGCAGCGAGGTGACTATTCTGTCACTGCTAAAGCTTGGCAATTCCAATCCCGACGTACGATTACAAGATTTTATAGATATGAAACATGCATCTTTAGCTTCTAATGGATGAGAAGAAGGAAAGTGAAAAGAAAGCGAAGATTTTTACAAAAAAAGTTTCTTCCATTAAATAAAAGAAATAAGGCATTTTGTGCCTATAAATACACGTCTAAGTCTCATTATTCACCTTTTATAGTCACTTACATGATGGTCAAAATATTTGTGCAGGTGCTTGCAAATTTCACTTCTCATAAAAAAATATTGTCGTTTATTGGGATCGTCTCCATTACCTAAAGCATCCACAAATGTGTCAAAATCCTTCCCAATATTAATTTTAAGAATTTAGTTAATTTAATTAAAACACACTAACATAATATTATTTAAAGGATTCTTATAAGGTCATCTAACAATAATTTATCATGTTTGATAAAATTGTTGGATTTCATTTATAATAATTATTTCAAAATCATCTTTATAATAATTTCTAATATAAAAATAATATTAATAGGGTCTCAATTTACACTCTTAATTTCAATGTTTTTTTTTCCTGCAGGTCTTTATATAATTACAAATAAATTTAAACATTTTTTAGTCCTTAAAAATTCACAATATTTTCTTTCTAGTTATTCTGCACTCTGAATTAAATAGGAAATAAGATATTCACATTTTTAGACAACTTTTGATCAACAAAAATTGATTTTATATTTTATATTTTAAAGTATGATTTTCTTGTAGTTAATAATTGTCAAAATCAAGTCAATACAAAATTAAAAATTTATTAACCACTTTAAAAATTATTTTAATTTTTTTTATTGACTTTTTTAATAGCTTTAAACCGTTAAAAATTGTGTTTCAAAATAGAAATAAAAAATTAATTTTTGACGATAAAAATTTATCATAAATTATGAATCTGTTATTTTATATTCGATTCAAACTATACAAAAGGACTAACAGTAACATTTTATAAATGTAAAAAACTAATGGAACTTAAAAAATTTAGATGACTAAAAAAATAATCAATTTTAAGAGATTAAAAAATATTTAAGTCTTAAAAATATATCACTAAACTTAAGATATATTTTAAAATAAATCTATTCTTAATACATATAATTAAAAAAAACACATCTTGCAATAATACAAAGGAATTTATTAACATATATACTTTTATTTTTTTAATATAAATATATTAGCAGGTAAAATTATTGATATTTTTTAAGATATTTATTAGTTATAATTTGTTAAAATAGTCGTACTAAAATAAAAATATATATACTTCAATAAATCTCACAAACATATATTAATTTATACTGTTGTTTTTTAATATAAATATATTTAAAATTATATTTTTAATTATAATTTACTAACTTAAAAGTTGAAAAAGAAGATAAGTAGGTATATATTAAGAAAATCCTAATACAAAACATTGATTCAGATTGAAATGTAGGAGAGGCATTATGCAAACAAATTGCTTACGCGAAAGTGATATATATAGTTTCTCACTTATACAAGGTAGCGTAGAAATTAAGGAATAATGCAGTAAAAAACTGCTAATAGCTGCGCCTACGTGCCTCTGATAGACCCATCATAGCAGGGAGACGGCGCATAGAGCATACTGATTACTGCTGACGTAATTCAACTACTAGGGTTCGGATGACATGACATACAAAAAGTATAATTAAAAAACTTACCACAATAATACATAGGCTATGTTACATATTTGGGGATTGTTTGGTTGGAAAGAAGAAAAATAATACAAATATTTAAATAAAAATAAAAATAAAAACGTGAGGCTCATAAAAAATTTATTTAATTTTTCTCCTTATTTGATTTCAATCAAACCAAGACTTAAGCTGGGCCTTTTCCAGTTTTCCTTCTAAAATCTTATGATAAAAATTAATTAATATGAAGAGATGCTGATGGCGTGAAGACATGGCTGGTAGGATAAACGTTTAAATAAATAGTTAGTTACGTAGTTTGAATTTTAAAAGGAGTAATATGTAAAAGATATGAGAAGAGATATGGGTAGAAAAAGATATGAGGAAAGATAAGATATGAAGAAAGATATTATAAAAAGATATTAGGAAATATATTGTTTAGATTTGAATTTGAATTGTTTTAGGTTTAGGTTAATTTTGTTGCTTATAAATAGCACATTATGTAACGGGATCTGTGTGGCTTTGACAGACTATTATCAATAAAGAAAGAGAGTTTTTCGCCCCCAGTAAATTTGTGTGTGTTTGTGTTTGTGTGAGTGCACCAGTGTGTGTGAGAGAGAGAGCCTGTGAGATATCAGTTTATCAAATTACTGATATCAAATTGGTATCAGAGAGGAAGAAAAAGAATAAAAAAGAGTTACTGGAGCAAGCACTCCAGACAAAAGTTTCAATCAAGGACGAGAAAGTGCTCTATTCTCAAAATTTCCGAGGTAGAGGACGAGGTCAAGGTGGACGTGAATATGATCGAGGTGGCAGAGGCCGAGGTCAAGAAGGATGGAACCAGGAGCAGGCTGAATCGAGTCAGCAAAATTGGCGAGGAGGCCGAGGTCGTGGAAGAGGCCGACATTCAAATGTAGAATGTTTCAAATGTGGGAAGTACGGACATTATTCGAGAGATTGCAACTCGGACAAGTGTTACAATTGTGGCCGAGTTGGTCATTTTGCGAAGGACTGCCGAGCCGAGAGAAGAACGAATGAAACTGCGAATTATGCCGCAGAAGAAGTAAGAGATGGAGGAGTTCTGATGATGGCTGGAGGTGAAGTCAACCATGCAACCGAGATGGAATGGTTTATAGACACTGGTGCAAGCAATCATATGTGTGGGTACAAGCATTTGTTTAGTAGTCTGAGACAAACAGAAGTCGGACATGTTTCGTTTGGAGATGCTTCAAAGGTCAGTGTGAAAGGCCGAGGTATGATTAGTTTCTTGCAGAAAGATGGACGAGTTGGACGTATTCAAGATGTGTATTACATGCCTGAACTCAAAAGTAATATTCTGAGCGTGGGACAATTGATGGAGAAAGGCTACTCGGTTATCATGACAGACCGAGTTCTCCTCTTGAAAGAAAAGCAAGGACGACTGATAGCCCGAGTGCAGATGGAGAAGAATAGAATGTTCAAGTTGATTTTGAGAAGTGTGGAGGTCGACTGTTTGCAAGCCGAGATAAATGATGAAGCATCCTTGTGGCATCGTTGGTTTGGGAATCATCACTTTGGAGGCTTAGCCGAGATGGTGAATAAGAATATGGTGGACGGATTGCCAAGAATGAACTGTGAGAAGAGATTTTGTGAAAATTGTGTGCTGAGCAAACATGCGAGGAGTCCATTTCAGAGGTCGGCCAGATACCGAGCACGGCGACCACTAAAGTTAATTCATACCGATGTGTGTGGACCGATTACGCCCGGGTCCTTCAGTGGAAAGAGGTATTTTGTTACATTTATAGATGATTTCAGTCGTAAAACTTGGGTGTATTTGCTGGAAGAAAAATCCAAGGTGTTTGAAGTATTCAAGAAGTTCAAAACGATGATTGAAAATGCAACTGGAAGGAGGATCAAGTCGATACGATCTGACCGAGGTGGAGAGTACACATCAAATGCATTTAGGAGGTACTGCGAGGAGTATGGCATCAGAAGGTTCTTGACGGTACCATACTCGCCACAACAAAATGGAGTAGCAGTGAGGAAGAATCGAACCATTCTTGACATGGTGAGATCAATGTTGAAGACGAAGAGAATGCCAAAGGAGTTTTGGGGGGAAGCTGTTCTGTGTGTTGTATATGTACAGAACCACTGTTCGCATTCCATATTGAATGGAAAGACCCCACAGGAATTATGGACGGGCCAAAAGCCATCGGTGGGCCCTTTGAGAGTTTTCGGGAGTGTGGCCTATGCACACGTCCCTGATCAGCAAAGAACCAAGTTAGAAGACAAGAGCAGGAAGTTTATCTTCATTGGATATGACGAGAAGACGAAGGGATACAAGCTGTTAGATCCCGGCACCAAGACGGTGATGATAAGCCGAGATGTGAAAATGAATGAAGACGATGAATGGAATTGGAGTGTTCCATTCGAGATCAAATCAGATCCCGGAAAGATGGTTATACAAGACGAGAAGGAAGATGGATCACCGAGTTGGATCCCGGCACGAAGTGAGACAGCTGATGAAGACGAGAGGGGACGACCTCGGATGAGGAGTTTGCAGGATTTGTACGAGTCAACAAGCGAAGCCCATCTTGTTTGTTTGTTGACAGATTCTGAAGAAATAAGGTTTGAAGAAACAATCCGAGATGAGAAATGGCAAAGCACTATGGTTGAAGAAATCAAAGCTATTGAACGGAATGATACTTGGGAGTTGGCCAAGCTGTCGAAAGGAAGTCAACCCATTGGAGTCAAATGGGTTTATAAGAAGAAAATGAACGCTGATGGAGAAATAGAGCGATATAAAGCCCGGCTGGTAGCTAAGGGGTATTCGCAAAAGGAAGGAGTAGACTATGATGAGGTGTTCGCACCTGTTGCTAGAATGGAGACAATCAGATTGTTGATCTTGCAAGTAGCTCAGTTTGGGTGGCCGATTTATCAGATGGATGTCAAGTCGGCATTTCTGAATGGTGTACTTGAAGAAGATGTGTATCTCGAACAACCACCGGGATACTTGAAGGGCGGAGAAGAAAAGAAAGTGTTGAGATTGAAGAAAGCTTTATATGGACTGAAACAGACACCGAGAGCCTGGAATACCCGCATTGATGCATATTTCAAGGAAGACGGTTTTGAACAGTGTCCCTATGAGCATGCCCTATATGTTATGAAGAAGAGTGATGATTTATTGCTTGTAGCATTGTATGTTGATGATCTGATTTTTATGGGGAACAGTGAAGAGATGGCACGAGAGTTCAAGAAGATGTCGAGGGAATTTGAGATGACTGATCTTGGCTTGATGAGATATTTTCTCGGTTTGGAAGTCAGACAGGACGAAGATGGAATTTTTGTCTCTCAGGAGAGTTATGCGAAGGGAATACTGAAGAGATTTAAGATGGCGGATTCTAACCCGGTTTCAACACCAATGGAACCCGATACAAAACTTTCAAAGTATGATGGAGGAGAACGAGTTGATCCGAGAAACTATAGAAGTTTGGTCGGATGCTTGAGATACTTGACGTGTACGAGGCCGGATTTGTGTTTAAGTGTTGGAATTATAAGTCGGTTTATGGAAGAGCCGAGCTATTCTCATTGGAAGGCGGCTAAAAGGATTTTAAGGTACATTCAAGGGACGATCACACAAGGACTTTTCTATTCGAAGTCGGAAAATTACAGATTGAAGGGCTACTCGGACAGTGATTGGTGTGGAGACGTGGACGATAGGAAGAGCATGGCTGACTATGTATTTTTCATGGGAAATACAGCTTTTGCCTGGATGTCAAAGAAGGAACCAATTGTGACTTTATCAACATGTGAAGCCGAGTACGTTGCAGCATCCTGGTGTGTGTGTCATGCAGTCTGGTTGAGGAATTTGTTGGAGAAGCTGGAGCAAGTTCAAGTTGGTACGACCGAGATCCGGGTAGACAACAAGTCGACAATTGAGTTAGCAAAGAACCCGGTTAATCACGAGAGAAGCAAGCATATTTATGTCAGGTTTCATTTCATCCGAGATCAAGTGAAAGAGAAAAATGTGGAGTTGAGTTATGTGACGAGCCGAGAACAAGTCGGAGATATATTCACAAAGCCACTACCGACGCTGCTACTGGAGAATTGCAAGAAGATAATGGGAATGAAAGATGGAAGAAGTATTTAAAGTTTATGGGGGGATTTTGTTAGGATAAACGTTTAAATAAATAGTTAGCTACGGGCAAAAGAACCCAAATAATACATTTTTAATATAAATTTACCAATTTAAGGCTGTTTGGAAACATATTACAACTTTGGGGCAGTTGGTCACGCCCAATTTGGGCAGGGGTGGTCACGCCCAATCTGGGCGTGTTCCACCCCAGGGTGACACGTGGCAATTCAGGTACAGCGCGGTGTTTTTGTAAACTTCGGAAGACCATAACTTTTGACTGGGATGTCCGATTGAGGCGCATAATATGTCAAAACGATCGTTGTTTCGAGGAGAAGCCGCTAATAAGTCCCAAAAGCGACTTGGTCAAAATTTTTTCCCAAAAAAGGCCTCTAAGTGCTTCAAAATTGCGATTTTGTCTTCCAACCTCCAAAAAATTTCCCGTTTTCTAATTTTTTCTTTATTCAACTAGTGAATTGCATGGTATTTTCTGTTTTTTTGTTTACTTCAATTAATTTCGAGCGTTTTGACATATCGTACGACTCCATCGGATATTTTCGTCAAAAGTTCGACCATTTGAAACATATATTGCTTGTTTTTTTTTTATTTCTGTCAATTTTATTCAATTAGTGAATTGCATGTTGTTTTTTATTTTTTTAATTATTTCTATTAATTTCGACCGTTTTGACATAAAGTATGCCTCCATCACTAACCCTAGTACAATACTTATTTTAAATTGTACTGTTTTTTAATTTCTTTATTACTTATATTAATTATTTTTTTACTGTACTTTTTTTAAATAAGAAAAATACAAATCAGTTCTACAACAATTTTTGAACATTTTGTCAATCACATAAGACCATCACTAACCCTAGTACAGTACTTATTTTAAATTGTACAGACTAAATAAAAATATACAACCAAATTGTAACAGGAAGGAATCCCTAAGGTGAAAAAATTGAATGGGTTTTTTAAAAAATAAATTAACAAAATTATAATTTTGTTTAATGAAATTTGAGTGAAATTTTATTTTGATTTATGTAAATAATGAATCATGTAATTTGACTGGGATGTCCGATGGAGACATAAAAAAATAAAATACAGTAGAAATTAATAGAAGTAATAAAAAAAATAAAAAAAATAGCATGCAATTCACTAGTTGGATAAAATTTACAGAAATAAAAAAATAAGCAATATATGTTTCAAATGGTCGAACTTTTAACGGAAATATCCGATGGAGGCATACGATATGTCAAAACGCTCAAAATTAATTGAAGTAAACAAAAAAACAGAAAATACCATGCAATTCACTAGTTGAATAAAGAAATAAAATTAGAAAACGGGAAATTTTTTGGAGGTTGGAAGACAAAATCGCAATTTTGAAGCACTTAGAGGTCTTTTTTGGGAAAAAATTTTGACCAAGTCTCGTTTGGGACTTTCCAGCGGCTTCTCCTCAAAACAACGATCATTTTGACATATTATGCGCCTCAATCGGATATTCCAGTCAAAAGTTATGACCTTCCGAAGTTTACGAAAACACCGCGCTGTACCTGAATTGCCACGTGTCACCCTGGGGTGGAACACGCCCAGATTGGGACCACTCCAGCCCAATTTGGGCGTGACCACCCCTGCCCAAATTGGGCGTGATCAACTGCCCCAAAGTTGTAATATGTTTCCAAACAGCCTTAAATTGGTAAATTTATATTAAAAATGTATTATTTGGGTTCTTTTACCGTTACTTATGTGGTTTGAATTTTAAAAGGAGTAATATATGAAAGATATGAGAAGAGATATGGGTAGAAAAAGATATGAGGAAAGATAAGATATGAAAACAGATATTATAGAAAGATATTAGGAAAGATATTGTTTAGATTTGAATTTGAATTATTTTAGGTTTAGGTTAATTTCGTTGCTTATAAATAGCATATTATGTAAAGGGATCTGTGTGACTTTGACAGACTATTATCAATAAAGAAATAGAGTTTTTTGCCTCCAATAAATTTGTGTGTATTTGTGTGAGTACACCAGTATATATGATGAAAGAAAGAGGACCTGTGAGATATCAGTTTATCAAATTACTGATATCAATGGCATGATCTGTATGGTCAAAAAAGCAATCACAGCAAGCGGGCGCATGCTTCTAAACTATGAAGACTGAAGAGATCAGTGAAGTTCAAAACTCAAGAGAAATTATGATAAAGGATGCAGAGGCTGCAAAATTGTTCTGTTTCTGATTATCAACATGTTTAATCACCAGTACATCACCGCACTTCACTTTCACTTTTTAGCCCCATCACCTTCACTCACATGTCAATCAATTTGATTATAGCGAAACACAGAAAGTAAATAAGTGATATTGTATAAAAAGTAAAAACAATGGCAACTTGATGTAATCCATGGTACAAACCAATAAGGTTATTAGGTAATCCTATGTCGCATTAATGCACGTGTTCCGGATACTGAATCCTGTAGAATACTACTAAACATTTGATAATATTTCTTTCGTTATCATTGAGCTAATTACACCCCACAAATGATATTAAGAATTTCTTGATTTTATTTTTAAAATGAAAAAAATCATTATTGTTAGTTGGCGGACTATTATTCTAATTTAACAAAAAAAATTCAAATTCGTTTTACTGAAAACGTAGTTGCTTTAATATTTTGAAGAAAAATGTGTATATATACTGGATAAAATATCGTTAGATAATTTTTCCATTGATTCACCAATGAAATAACAGAAATGTTTGACTCAGTTATTAACCTTATTTTGTAATATATAGTTTCAGTTAAAATGTTTTTTTAATCTTTTTGAAAAACAATTCTGAATATGATATATAGCAATCCAAACAAAGTATTCTTTTTTTTACATTTGAAAGAAGCTTATATTTAGATTTTTAATTGAAATTACTGTGATTTATATATCTAAATAATTCTTTATACTGGGACTGAATATATGTAAGCAAAAAGAAAACTCCGAATAAAAGATGGCGGGGTTGATTGACGAGTTTGCTTTTCTTTGATTGGACTTATGAGTTACGAGTTTCCTCATATTAAGTTTATTTTTTTATGACAACAAAATTAATTCTTTAATATGAATTGATCGATTAGGATTTGTTTATCGGTGCTATCGTGGCGTATCTGAATATGAACATTAAAAAGCCTGACTCAAGTCAGTTAAGAGTAGATTCTAAAGTAATGTCACATCTTACTCGCCGTTTCTTTGAATTTTCGTCGATTAATTAATAATTCGTTGAAGACTTTGAAGTAAATAATGTGGTTGACAGACACTTCACACTTGAATTTAATTAATAATTAGTTGAAGACTTAGATATAGAATTTAACATTTGTTTTTGTCGACTTGTTTGCTGAATGGACGATATATACACATTCAAATTAAACTCAAGTCATACGAAAAAAGTTAATTAGGTTAGTAACTTTTGTTAACCTTGTGAATTGCAGCTGCATGTCTTTTAATTAATTAATTAAATTTAATTATCTACCTCAAGTGTTTCGTAAAATCACTATATTGTTTTGAATCTTTTGATACTTGGTCATAGGTGGTTTTGTGTTGACTAGAAGAACGTCGCATATGCCTGAATAATATCCCCCGTGGTCTATATTTGCTAGCGTAAAATTTAACAGTATTCCTATTTATAGAAATACAGTTACGATTAAAAGGCTGCATGTGTAGCATTTAATTGTTTTTGGGTCTTCATTTTTTGTTTTAAACTATATCTAACTTTCATACGTGTTCAAGTTATTGTAAAATCAGTATGAGTAACAAAACTTTCTCCTCAAGAGAATATGCGTGAACAAAATTCTAAAGCTGTCAACAAAATGCTAGATTGTCATTGGACTAAAGGTTATTTTCAAATTTAATATTAAAGGTTAAATTGTTTCTTTATGACCGATTTTATATTCTCAGTCGGCTTATTTGGCCAAATGATCTTAAGTGGATATGTGTGAGTTGATCCTTCACAAGCCTAAGTTGGTTGGACTGTTTACAACTTACCAAACATTAAGTTTATGGTTTAAATACGTGAATGTAGGACTGAGTCGGTTGGATGGTTCACTACTTATATAAGACTCAACTTTGAGATAACTAATGAATTTGTAACATCACACAAATTGATCCACGGTACGCTCTAAATATCTAATGCTTTGCTTTGTAGAAACACTGACTTGTTATTTCAAGGCGTGAACTCCGCGAATGGTGGAGGGGATATGTGTGAAGGAGGTTTTGAATTTTCGTATTCAAAGGTCCAGTTCGTTCAATGCTGATGCAATCACCATCAGCATTGGAGCACAAGTCAAAATCTCAATCTTATTGAAGAGGCTGAACTGAAAACAACAGACTCTATCAGAGAGCTTTTCTCACAACCCGACAAGACCCATGTTCCCTACCAAAAAGGGTGTCAAACTCATAAAACAAGAAGAAACACAGGACAAGCGCTAGCGCAACAAAATTAACCAGCTAACCAGCTTCCTACAGTTCCTTGTCTGACGCGTAAACTCGGAGAAATCTCTTCATGTTTTCAACATCGTGTTCTGTGTGAAGAAACATTTATTTATTATTGCGTCCTTGTCTGCGTATGATATATATGTGTGTATTGACCATAGACTAGTACAATTAAATTCATATATGTTCGTTTCTTACAGTGTTCTTCTTTTACTATTTTTTTCACTCCTTTCGTAAGTTTTGTTGTTTAAGTAAGATAGAAAATAAGACATAAATTCTAGTTTATGTGTGATTTATTCCTTAAAGGTTCAATTAATGAAGCAATGCATCCTTGCAACAATATTATTAAAACCGGTCCGGTCATTAATCTGGTCGAGATAGTGAATTAATGGATTAGTGATTTAATCGGTGGATCAATAATTGGTCCAATTTGACCTAGTATTTATTAAAAAATCAAAATTCTATATATATATATATATTATATATAAGTATATAACTAATGTTATTTGAGTAATAAAAACTCATTTATATTTCAAAATTCAAAATAACAATTGATAATAATCTAAAATTTTAAATAAAAATAAAAAAATATCCAAAAAAAAATTTTAAAAGAAAAAAAAAGCGAACTCGATCGGGTTGGACCGGTCGGACCATCCGGGTTTGGCTATGTTTGATCGGATCAATTGCATAAACGGTCCAATAACAAAATCAGATCGATTAATCTACCGAGTCTTGATCTGACCGACCGGACCGAATCGACTTTCCAGTGCTTGCAACATTATGAATGAATCTACAACCAAAATAATACCAATTTTTTTGGGGTTATTTGATTGATTTCAATAAGCATGTCAAAGAAGAAATTCGAAAAAATAACATACAGGGACCAAACCTTCTCTACCCAACTAGTCAACAACATCTTCCTAATTTTAGAGAGCCCAAAAGAAAAATTAGATATTAAAATATATTTTGGAGTAAATTGTCCTAATCAAATGTTTAAGAGTAAAAAGCACTCCCCAAAACAAAGTTAAATATAAATAGGAATGTAGATTGTTGCTAGAAGGGAAGTTTTAACTTGTTTGTTCCTTGCTTTCATTTGGAAGGAAGGTTTGGGTGGCGAAAACTCATCAAACCAGTAACCACAAGGTCTTGTAATTGGGCCTACATGCGCATATTGATGGCCCCATTATTACACTCGTGTTGTGTACGTAATTACAAGTTCAAGCTAAGGACTTATGGCCTATAAAACAAGTTAACGACCGGGGAAAAAAATCAAGCTATAACTTTGGACCAAAAAAGTTGAACTGTTATTCTCATGACATTTACCAAAAATAACATCAATAATGTGAGCCCATGAAGTGTTGTACTTACCACGTTCTGCCAAAATTTTGGTACATCTAATTATTACAATTGCTTGGACAATTTATGATTTGGGGCCAACTTGACACCCACTCTTGCGCACGAAATAGATCAACAAAGGGCCCTTGTCTTAACGATCAGTAATGTGATACTATCATACTATCGGTAAAGGTTTCTAGGACTTACTGCAATGCTTAAATTTTAGTTCCCACCTGAACCATCCACACACACACACACATATTTAATGTTTATAGGATATTACTTGACTTTAATTTAATTGGGATTTAATTATCAGAAAACTTGTATCTTATTGATATTTATAGGAAATTTTCCATCTCTTATTAATTAGTATTTATTTAGTGTTATTTATCTCACTCTTGAAGTATAAATACTTTTTTGATAATAATATATTATATTTGTCTCTTTTTCTCATGTTATTTGTTGCTTATATTTATTGTTACTTTTACATTAATCTGACAGTAATCTTTTATGTCACTATTTATTTACTTTACATTAGTGTGATAGTAATTCTTGTTTAGAATATCGATGTTGATCTGAGGAACAAGTTCACCTTCAGAGGAAAATAATATCTTATCTTCTTTACCATTTATATTTATACATTATAACCAATAATCAACATTTCATATTAACTGGGAATAGAAAACTAAAGTAAGGTAATACGTCATAATAGGACGACAGAAAGGCGTAAATTGGTACGTCTCCATGCTGAACTTTTTACCGACATTGTCTTCGAGCTCAATCGTACTCGCGTATTTAAATCCGGCAAAATCCATCTGAAAAGGAAACGAGAAAACAAAACTAAGTCATTTATAATGTATAAGTATAATTATGAAAAATAGTTGCCGATTCTTCTAGAAAATTAATTTAATACAAACATTTATAATTAAGAGATTGAATTGAGATTAATTTTACATTAATGAAAGACCAAGCTAATGTTTTTTCAATAATTGATTATTTGAGGAGCTGAATTAATAGTTTTTTTTTACTGCTGCTGAATTAATAGTTAAAAAAAATTAATGCAACTTTCTCAATTTAAGAACTAAATTAACGATAAAATACTTTGGAGATCGAAAATAATGAGATGACATCTATATCATTGGAAGATTGAAGTAATAGGGGTTCACTGAAAAAGAAATCTAAGGAAAATATTGATCAATATAAAAAATTCTTAAAGGAAATAATTTTTATTGGAAGTTTTGCTTTTGAAGATTTTATCTTATGAACTTTTTTAAAGCCCTATTTTTTAGTTTGAATGATATACGATTTTGTAGGCAGTGGGATTTTGTCTTGTCAGTGTAAATTGGCTGGGACATAAACTCTGACAACTACATAGACCATCAGCATTATAAATTTGTAATGAACAATTTCAGCACAGGTCGCAATCTAACTTATCAGATTAAAAACTGTCCAACAAAAGCTGTCCATAAAAGTTGTCTAAGTTGAAGGTGTCACCGGACAACAAGTCCCATCTGTAAAGTGGCACTGTTTCCTTCATCTTCATATCATATCCTTTCATAAAATTAGGTATCGTGCATTATTGCTTGTTATTTAAATGCAGTTGCGCACTTCTACCAAAAAAATAAAGAGCAGTTGCTCACAATTTAAGAATTTCAGGGCTCATTTTATTTCAAAATTTGAGAGGATTCATTCTGAGAAAATTAATTTTAAATCGTAAAACAAAATTAAAATGTGTTTCTAAATTATTTTTAATCACAGATTTTATATTGAATCGTGTTCACAAAGAGAGAAGTGGTCATGTTTAAGCAAACGATACTCAATGGCCAAAAGAACATCCATGGTCCATGGGACATTATTTTTATTATTTCCCCAACCATCATCTCACCGTATCATATTTATAGAGAAACATTAGGCAGGAGCAGAGGTGATGGCTTAAGCGTCATACATATGCTTTTAAGATAAAAACATGATGCAACTTCTGAAGATGAATGTGACGCCCAAAGAGTTCAGAAAGTTAATGGGAATTCAGATGTCCCACTACATAGTTGTGGGCTTTGCAATTGGAGTTATGGTTGCATTGGCACATCAAGGATGGAAGCCAGCAATGGAGATAGGCCATTAGAATTTAGAAGTCATATTTTCTGTTCTTCAGCCACCTGCTTACGCGATTATGTCAAGCTAGTCATTATTTAAATGCTTGTCCAGAAAGATAGATCCATGTAACGCTTTAGGTCATTTGTGGAGTGCAATAGGTACTCGGGGAACTTGCTTTTGCTTCGTACGTGCAGTCACTATTTTGATTACTTAATGCATTCCTGTCGCTATGATAATATGATAACAACAGTAGCGATTACGTGTGTCGCAAGTAATAAGGATTCTGTGAATAGAATTGGAATGGAAAGAAAAAGAATTACATTATTACTCGCTCATATTTTCATCAGATTGGGTTACATGAATTTCATGGGTGTACCATAACAGCGAGATCGCAGTCATAAGAAACACCCATCAGTAAAAAAATTGGGAGGAAAAAAATTTAGAAGAACTAAAATGTAATTTGACCTTCGTCAGAAATATGATCCGAAGGAATTTGGCCAAAGATGTCAGGGCAGGAGTCCCAGTTTCCTCGTTGTCTGGCCTCCCAATACCCTCCTACATAGCGGTATGTCCCGCTCGCTTTATCCTTTGCAAACCACCGTGGTTTCCAACCACTCTCTTGCATCTTCCTAGCCTGAATCACATTCAAACAAACGTTAGATCAATCGATGGTAACTAATCAATCAAGAGAAATTCAAAATAGACGCTACTCAGCTGAACACAATCTACACTTAATCCCTCCATTGATAAAGGGTGTTATGAAGCACCAAAATACCTACACGGGTCTCTCTAAGTGCCAAGCTGCAAGTTAAAACCATAAAACCAAAAATTACAGAACATAAAATGTAACAGGCACCTGGCGCTGCCGCTGCTCTAGCCGTAACTTTTCTACATTTGCCATGTCATACTCTCCATTTTCCAAATACCTTTGGTCTGGTCTTAGCCTTGAATCTGTCGGCGGCAACTTCTCCTACGTAAAATCACATATTAAATTGGCAATCAATGTCTAGCAAAATGCCAGAAACACATCAAACACACACGCAGTAAGATGATAGGACTATTTTTTTCCTTTCATCTTTGTGGAGAAAAAGTTAGTGTCCCCTTGTTATTGCAAGTGAACTCCTGTTAAAGCATGCACAATCAACCACAAATTGCATGCAGTGAATAATACAGTTTTTCCTGGATTATTTTTCCTTAAATAAGTATATACTAAGAGTGGTGACATAAAAGAGAGTATTGGTTAACAAAACACACCTTTAATCCATGGGTAAGTTCATTTAATGTGATGGCAAAGCGAGTGAAGTTATATCTAGTGGGAAACTTGGGAGCCCTGCTTCGCTTCCAGAGCAAACGAGCATCTGACAAAGATTCATGACCTTTCCCTTTCCCAGTGTAGTCTCCATTAACATAATGCATGCTTTCATCCCATTTTCCAAACAAAGTTGATACAGTTTTTCCGTTCCTATCTTGAATGATACCATGAACCTAGCAAAGCAGGCAAACCACATTAAGAGACAAACTTCTGCAACAAAATTTCATATATCATAATATAGTAAGATGATAATGAAAAGTCCATTTACTAGCAAAGGCCTCACTATTTTCCTTAAAAGAGAAATCTGAGCATTGGAGCAAAAGTATACATATTGAGTCTATACAGTAAGACAACTAAGTCTTATACAAACCAAAGAGGAAGGACAATTTGATACCAGAGCTAATGGATATATTAAATGTGAAAAAATAGAATCCATGCAACAGATATAAAGCACCTGGTGAGGATTTCGATCAATTATAGATTGTTCCTTGAATTTCAGTTTACACGAGTGCTCTTGGTTTCCCTGTATACGCATTGTACCATAGTGATCACAATATAGCTTTCCCAATATTAGATTGTATATTGATGTAGTAACCTGAAAGAACAAGTCCGTTTAGAAACTAGAACCAAAGCAGGATATCATAGCAGTTGAAGCAGATAATATATACCTTGCTCCACTGGAAAACCTCCCCGTCATCAAATTCCAAAGTTAAAGTACCAACAGGGTCCAGTTGAATTGATCGCCCCCAAAATTTGCTCTTTAGGTTGCTATCACCCCAAAATTTCCAACCTGTACCCTCACAGTGACATGCGACAATCATTGGGTGGTGACTGACCTGAGGGGAAGCAAAAACATTAATAATTTCTAATAGACGGCATAAATTAAAAAAGCCAAATCATATCCCTTTTGTTCACACCAAAATCCAAATTGTGTTGTTTTGTGTTCATAGGTTTCTCCAGAACTAATGCACTCACATTACACCTCTTATTCAAGAAATAAATGGTGTAGTTTCTGAAACTATGATCCTCCGTATTGGGGAAAACTGTTTCTTTATTGGTGAATGAATGATCAATTAAAACCCAAGAAACCTCTAGGGAAGGAAATACAAGACAAATCCACAAACTGTTTCGTTCAATCAAACGCAAGTGGTTGAAAGGAATCCAAATGTGTGGTTAGTACATATAATTTCCAAATAAATCATTCAAATAACTCTGATTTAAGACCTCAAAAAAAATGTCCCCACAGTTGTAGATTTTTAAAGAAACCAATTGCCTGACCCATTTCATAAATATGTAAATTTGACTGCAATCAGAAAGGAAAGTTAAAGCAAGAAAAGAAATTATCATGGTTTGATTCTTTGGTTGAGATGAAAATAGGTAATATTTTAATCACTTCACTATGTCAGGTTAGATTATACCTTCTCTGAGAAAAAATGAAGGCCTTTATCTGGATAGTGAGCTTCATATGTTTCCCCAAGTAATGGATTAAATGGTTTGCAAACTCTTCCTTCAGTTGAAGCATAGCCAGATACAGCAAAAGCTGCAACGTAGAGAATCCTCATGAGGCTATTACCCTGCATGGCATCTCCAATTAGTTAAAAATGTGAACAATGCACCCAATACTGCATTGAAATATCTGACAGCAAGAAAATCAAAGTCAACATATAGATTTTCTTATTTCAAATGAAACAATTCTATTTAAGCACCTAGATTTGCTTAATATTGCAGAAATAGAGACCTGTGGGGCAAATCCAGACTTACCCTTTTTCCCCATTCATATGCTTGGTCCAGAAGATATGAATACTCCATTTCTTCAAAACATTTTTGCAGGGAGGAAAGAGGTTCGTTAAAATAAACAGGAAGGCAAACTTTTGATAGATCCTTCCCTATATTATCCTTAATCATTGACCAAAGACTGACACCTTTCTCTTTTTCTACAGGGTCTGGCAATTTCTTACGCCGCTTAACATGAGGGTAATTGGTTCCAACATATCTAATCGAAGGATCTACGTCATCCTCTGATTCAAATGCATAGAACCCTTCATCATCTGAAGAGAAGGATGATACTCGATAATCAGACCCATTACTTTTAAAAGAACTGGATGATAGAATATCACGAGTATCAAAAAAGGCATTGTCATCATCATCTGTTTCTTCCTCTGCAGCATCATTTCTGTCATTGTCATCTTCAGATTCACTTGCAGTTCCTTCTGAATTGAAAACCGGAAAACAAAATAAAAAGTATAAAAGGCAGTGTTAGATTATAATTGGGGTATCAGAGATAGAGATAGTGGAACCTAAATAATTCAAGTTTCAAGACAATGCAACATCAAAACAATGACACAACTAAATAACTTGCTGCTGATGCAGAAATGTTTCAAGTCTTACCACTAAATTTTTCTTGCGCTAATCTTGAGGAAGCCTCTTCATCATTCCACTGTCTTTGGCTCTCATCAACTACTGTATCCTCCAGATCAACCTTTTCTGTCTACAATATAACATAGATAAAAGTTTTTTAATACACATGAAAATAAAAAAGATTTATCCTTGATCAGTATGTTAAAAAAGTAAGAGAAAACAGCATTAAAATAAAATTAAAAAAAAATAATTAACTATTCGTGTAAAAATAGCAAATGAAATCATTTTGTTAAACAACGTGAAAACAATGAAAAACATTGAATAATTCAGTGGATTTAAATTAATGACCACAAACCCTTATAATGCAGGATTTAATTAGAAAATATGTTAATAAAAATAGTCATCCTATGAAGAACCTACCCAGCTCTTCACCCATGAGGCAACATCATTCCAGGTCTGCACAATGTCGTCTTCCAAGGTTAAAGAAACTACTTTTCATTCACGAAGGCTACTTGCAGGACACAAATAAGGGTAAAAAATAAACCTTAATCTATTCATATGTACCTAGTCAGTTCAGAACACTCAAAAATTGGAGCATCATTTAGCAACAGTCGATTGCCTGCCCCCTTTTTACTGGTAGAAAACTTTTAGCAAGATAAATGAACACAAGAGAAGAGACATACAAATTAATTCAAGGAGCATTCAATTGAAAGATACGTGATAAGTTTAAGCTATAGTTTATGCGAGGATTCTGGTATTAGCAAGGTCAGTAAAAGTCACAAGAACAAAGAAAAATAAAAAGAGCTTGGAAACGACTTTCGTATAAACTACCAGCAAACTATAACCTACTTCACAAGTTAAATATTTCATATTTTGGTGACAACATGATACCAAACTATACTACCTTGATCCATCTATATTAGTAAGTATAGATTCCCATTCTGAAGTGATTGCGATTCAACTTACAATTGCACTGCTCTTAAACGAAGTTTTTTCCTCTCTATTTTTGAGTAGACGTACCTCTAATTGGCGCAAGGTGTCAATGAGGGCTGAGTGCTTCTGCTTAAGAAGCACAAGCTGGCTTTGCAGCGCCGCAAACTCAGTCCTCATGATTTGCTCACTGTCCTGAATCGCCGCCTCACTCACTCCCTCTTCCATGAGCCGAACTCTCAGCTTCTCCGTCGAAACGGTTACATTGTCCACAGGAGCCATCAACTCGCTGTTCGACATCCGCGGGAACATGTCCTTCACCGCCTGCAACGCCTCCATCCACGCCACCCGATCCTCCCGCGACTCCGCCCGAAGGTGGAGCCTCTTCGTCCCCGTGAATACCGAAAACCGCTTCTCGTCCGATTTGCTCTCGCGAATCGTCGAAACCTAAAACAATCACAATCTCAAATAAATCAACCCGAATGAAAATTCCCTAATAATTGAAATTAAGTGGTAAGGAGTGGAGCTAGGTCGTGCCTTGAGATGGATTTCCCCAAACGGCTTTCGTATGTGTTGAGAGTGATAGGAATTGCGGTTGCGAGTGATCCTGCGCATGGATTCTTCGCCGATGACCATGGAGCCTTTCTCGGTTACCTGATTCACGACGATCTTATCAGGTCCGTGAATCTTGTAGTAGGAGAGAACGCCGTCTTGGAGCACGAACCATCGCGGTCGCCATCCTTTCCCGTAATTCACCCACTTGTACAGTATTCCGGAGATTCCGTTCCCGACGAGGTCGTTGATCTTCACGTCCACCACAGGCTGCTCCCGCTGGCTCCCGCTGTGGCTGTGCTTGTGGCTGTGCCGCGGAGCCGAATCGGATCTCACGACGGCGGCGGCGGAGGCGGGGAGAGGCGGCATGGCGAAGTCCGCGAACGAGGGTTTCACTGGCGAGGCCTGGTCGGAAATGGCGGATACGCAGCAGAAAGGATGCATGAAGAAGAGAAAGAATATATTTATATCACTGTGGCGAAAGCGGTTCTGCGACGTGGCGGTGTCGGTGGCGGTGGATGACTGTGGCGCCGATTAGGTGAAGCTTCATGCTAAGCACGGTGTGGCGATCACTACTGGAACGGGGGCGTGGCGTGAGATAAAAACGGTTATGTTTGTGTCCGGATTAGAAGTAAAAAGTGAAGTAAATGATAAATGAATAAAACAAATGTGTCAATTGTGAAATGAAGAGGCAAGGATTATTAGAATATTAGAATAAATGAAATGGAGAAGTTATTATGTTTCTTTGTTAGGAGGGAGATGGAGTAATGAATGAGAGGGGTTTGTTTGTGTTTCCGGTGAGATGAGGTGGCAGAGAAAGAAAAAAAGAAAGTGCAGTGTAGACGCAAATGAAAGTAGAAAAACCGCTGGAGTTGGAATTCGATGCCTTGGCCAAAGTTTTTAAATATGGATGACTCTTCTCGCACACCTTTTCTCTCTGTGGATTGCGGGGGTAATGATTGTCTGCGCCGGGGATACAGGGGATAAGATGCCGCCGGCTCAATCAGCACGTGACACGTGGGGCGTTGCCACGACGCCATGTGGAAGCTGCTGAGTGGCACGGAGTATGGCTTCCACGTTTGGGAGGGAATTAAATTCAGATTAAGATAACAGAAACACGGAGATACTATTGCTGCATCTTCGCGAGGGAACTCATGTCTAGCCTCACTCTGTATTTGTACTATTCAGAAAAAACATTAAGATATTTTATTTTGTTTTTTTCGGGTGAACGTTTCACCGGTCGAAAAATATTTAAAAAGCAAGAAAAAATCTCGCCCAACTACCAATTACCAAATACCAATACTAGCACCGGCTATTTATTCTCTTTTTTTAGTTGGCTACGGCCACTCATTTAACATTTTGCATGAAACACATGTAATATTAAAGGAAAAAACAAAAACTGAAACGATAAGACAATATCTAATTTGAATTATTTGATGATGATAACATCACGCTGTGTGTTTATTAAAGAAAAAAAATCGTGTGATGACATGGTATATATATATTTTTTTAATTTGATTAGTTTGACCAGTTGAAAGAAAGAAAAATGGTATAGTACAGCTACAATGTAATTGAGATAGATAGGAGGGGAGAGTCGTGCAACAAACGTGGAGAAAAAGGATGGACATTGAGAAGGGATTAGTGAGAGTATCGTGTTTATGTGGTTAGGTATGTAGGGGAAGGGTAGGGGACTAGGGTTATGAGCAGCAGTATCACACATAGCTGATAGCCCCTCCTTGAGGAAGTACCGCGCCGTGAAGAACGTCTTGTCAATGTCTACTAGGTCAATATTCAACAACATAGTTTTTTTTAATACTTTTACCGTCGACTTGGATTTAAATGCGTCAAATTAATGGTACTCCATCGTTTAAGTATGATTTTGGCTTTGAAGTTTATTAAAAAAAATGTGACGATATAAAATATTTTATTCGAATAATTAGTAATTTTTTGTGAAAATTAATTATTATTAAAGTTGATAATTACTTTGCAATAATATCATTGATACAAATAAAAAATACGTAAAATAAATAAAATTTATATCAGGAAAATAATCAATGTACACCTCTCATCCTATTTAATATTTAGAAAGGGGAAGACAAGATATAAAAAAATTATAGCCTTTTAGTATAATTAAAAGTTATATAAGATTTTTATTTAGTATCTAACTAATATTTATCTCCACGAGTCAGACCTATTATTCCCTGTTACTTTCTTTCTATTTTAAAAATAAAAATTCTCATTTTTTATTCAAGATTTTTATGAATACATATTTTTTTTTCATTTAAAAGCAATAAAATACATTTTAACTTGGTGGTTGAAGGAAGAGAAGGAGAGAAAGAGGTGATTTTTAATCTCTTCTACTAACAAAAACCAATAAACTAACCACTATCATCTATTGATAAAAAAATAAAACTAAATATATCAAACATCTTGTAAAATATTACCTTTGTTCATATATATAAGACCCTTTTCATTTTATTGTTTGTCCCTTTTATTAGGTCCTCTTATAAAAGTCTAGTGTATTCATTATTTTTATCATATAATACTCTTAATTAGTTATATAATTCTATTTTTAAACATTAATTATTCTTTGTTGAAAATCAATTAAGTGAAGAAAGAAATGAATGATAATTTTGGAAGAGAAATATAAATAATTAACGAATTTAAAGCTATTAACTAAATTGATTACTTTTTAAAGGGTGTGAATTATTTAAAAGTATCTTGTATATAGAGTCAAAGATTGTAAGAAAATAGTTGAAAATTTTAAATATTAAAAGGGTAAGAAATTGAATTTATTTAATTTTAAAAACGAAAAAAAAACTTAATTTACTTGAAACTTAACAGATTAAGACCCCAAATAATATAAATTATAAGATTAAAAGTGTCATTTTTTTAATGAGAATATATCTATCGAGTCCCACATGATTTGCTTCAATAGAAGTGGGTGTATGGTACATATATGGCGATGTTAGATGTTAAACACATTCAGCAATCATATTCTAACATTTTGAATTAAAGTTCTCTTTATTATGGATAAAAAAAAAAAAAACTCTCTTATTAGTTACTATCGTCAATCTTAACCCGAAGATCTGGAAGATAACAGCATCTGACTAGAATCTAGATCATACGCAGCCTTGTATTGTACCCTTTTTCCTCTCCAAAGTATATAATCGTAGATTGATTGATCTCATATGACACATGATATATTCATGTGCTGATTGGACAAGTTTAATAAGAACATAAGAAAAACAATTTAGATTCTTTAAATATGATATAACATATAAAAAATTATATTAAAAGAAACAAAAAGTCAAAAAACCATATTAATTATTGTATAATATCTCAAAAAAATTAGTCTTTAATTATTAGCTAAAGAATATATTTAGTGCACACAAAAAATAAGAACATAAGAAATAAAGTTTAATTGTATTGTTATTATAAAAACTTTTACATCGATAAATAATTATAAAGTTTAGTAAAACATATTAATTACCAAATGTACATATAATGAGTACGTGAAAAAAAATTAATATATAACCATACATATATAGATAAGATAGATAATTAGATATAGATAAAGGAGATTTATATTATATATTTTTATAATTTGATATAAAATATAATTTTTAATCATTTATTTGTTGAATTATATTTACATATTATTAAGATGATAATTGTTTGTATCAAATTTTATTAAAATTGAACAATAAAAAGGTAATAAAATAGTTCATATTTAATTTTTTTGAAATACTATATGCTATGTTAATTTTAATCTATATCAATGAGATATTAAATAATTTTTAATTAATACGAATGAGATATCAAATAATTTTTAATTAATTTCAAATTTGTATATGTAATTTATACCAAAGAAACTTTCAATCTACCAGATAAATTTTAAGAAAATATTATGCATAATTGTTTATAAGAAAAAAAATTAAAAGAATTGAACTTTTACTATAATTAGATATATGGTACTAAGAGGTAAATCTTTTTGGCTAAACGTCCTATATAGGTTGGCCCGAGTGTAGGCTACAGCATGTCAGGTCAGGTTAATTTACTATGAATTCAATTTTAACTTTTAGAATGAATAAATTCTTTATTTATTTTTATAATTTTACAGGTTATGTCCAAATTAGGTCACGATCGAATTGACCTAAGAAAATCTACAGTTAATTTAAACTCAAAATTTAAAGTTCAAATTCTACAATTTAACAAAAAGGTTATAGTCTAATAAACTTGATCCATTTTAACACATACTCGGGCTACGTTTTTTTATTTATTAATTGTATAGTGAAATAAAACTAAAGATAAGCTTTAATTGATTGAAACTTTGCAGCCTAATTTGTGGTCTTGTTTCAATTACTATCAGGAGACATTTAAAATGAAATTAGACAACTGAATTAATGTTGTAACCACATCTGTTTGATGACTTCAAATGATTTCTGAATTTATTCTCGTGGGAGCAAGAACTTTCATGATGGACTATTATTTATTTGTAATTAATTATTTGTTCTATTTATTGATGTGTATGTGATAAGAATTGTCTCAACTCTTACTGACATTTTTACAACAACATTATCGTTGTATTTTAATTTTATTGTTTTATTGATAATATATGCTTCAGTCGATTTAATTATATAGTTTGGTTTTGAAAAATTGCAACAATCAAATTGATAAACAATATTAATATAACTATACAAAATAAAATGTAATATTTTTATTAGAACCAAATTAAATCCATACAAAATATTTTGCAGCAACCCAATCAATAGAAAAAAGTTATATTCCCACAATTTAAGTTGTCAGGAAATGATAATTTATGATTGAGACTTGTTATAACGAAAAAATATATGTTTCTTTTTTGGTGAATTAAAAATTAAGATATGGCTGTCACATTTCAAGAATGTATTTGATCACAGCTACTTTGATTGCTACGGTATGTTAGGTACAGCAACATTGTGGGTCACTTGTACAAGTTAGTAATTATCACAAATGATTGTCGTTGCAAAAACATCATTAGTTAACGTTGTAATTGCTGTTGTGGAAACGTTAACCATGGCAACAACAATGTGATATTGTCAAAACATATGAAATTATAGTATCACTTCATATCATAAAAGTATTATTAGGTATTGTAAAATTACAATACAGCAACAAAAAGAAACTATAGTACAAGTCAGTTCAAGCTATTGCTTAAAGTTTCTTAGGAAAAGTTATTTAGTCTTAACACTTGTTATAATTGTTATTATTTGCTATTCTACTGTAATAGGAATTATATGAATGATTTGATAGTGAGAGGAAAAAAAAGAGAAAAGGTTATGATTTAATTTTTTTTCACTAAAAAAATTAATTAATAATTAATATCGATCGATAAAAAATATTATTCTAGTGTGGTAGTAACTATAGTATGTGCTTGGTTTGATGAATGTGATTCTCACTCTGAAGGATATATAACTTTTTGTTTTTTTAAGGCTCTTAGTTTTTCTTATTCTCTCGCTTAAAAATTAATAAGTCAATTAAATAAGTTATCTCTTAATTTATAAATTCTCACCATATGATATACTATTATTTTTCTCTTTGTCTCAAAATAAATATCATTATGTTACTTTATGCAATAAAAATTTAATAAATAAATAAAATATAGTATTAATATTATATTAAAAAGTTAAATTGATACTTATTAAGAGTATTAGTGAAAAAAGAAGTATTAGTCCTTTAAAAAAAGAGTACTAGTAAAAACAATTAATATTACATTACAAAGTTAACATGACACTTATTTTTGGATGATTTTTTTAATGCAAGATTTGTATAGAAAATAATGTAGTGTTAGTTATTTACTCTTTTACACTTATGGTGTGTTAGGCTGAGGGAAAAAAGAGAAATAGAGAAGAACTTGTATGAATCTTGTGTGGATCCCACACTTCATATACTTTATTTTAATTCAGAAGAATTGTTGTATTTTTATCTTTTAAATAAAAAACAACATTACAAAAGTTTCCTATTAAAATTCATTTTAAACTTTAAAATATGTTTGCGGGTCTTCAATCACTCTAGCACGGAAAGAGAAGGAGTTAAACTTGTTTTGTTTTCTTCTTCTTCTTCTTTTTTCCGACTTTTATGATATAGAGGAAGGAATGTATTGGATTAGGATTTAAAAAAATTATTTTGAAATGAAAATATTTTGTAGATTTTAAAAGACCATGTAGTAATGTTATGATTTATTAGATTTTTTTTAAAAGATTTTTACAACTAAAATTTGGTAGTTTGGATTTTAATGAATTTATATAGTAAGAATTTAAAATTTTTGAATTTTTTTTATAAATTTATAAAATTTAAAACAGTTTTATAAATTTTTAGAAATGATTCAAATACAACAGTCAATAACCTTTTATAATGACCTTTTATGAATTAGTATATTCTTGTTTTTTTTCTTCTTGAATTTGAGTAATAGAATTAAAATTATGATATTGGTTATCAAGTATTTTAAATATGAAAATTTATATATTGATTTAATTAAAAAATATCATAAAATTATAATGTAATTTTTTAAAGACTAAATGATAAAAAAAATTCAAATCAAGATCATATTTATTGCAAAATAAACCTCTCCTGATACATGAGATAGGCCTAAGAACCAAATACATTCACATACAGCAAAGCCTCACTTGTATACATTCACATAACCTTCCTAGTCATATCAAAATATATAGCCTCAATCTGCAATTGTACAAAAATGCCAACATGTGTACACTTGCTGACACAAATATATTTGTTGTCAGTATAAGCACACACAAGATTAATTGCTATAACATATGGACCTGTTAATCCAATAAACCCCACTTCAACTCGAGTCTACACCGTTTTCAATAGAGAGAAAAGATGATGTGTGATAGGAGAAAAAAAATTGGTAATCAGCCCCAGGAAAAAAAGAAAGAGAAAGTCTAAATAAATCTCACGGATATTTTAGTGAAATTATTTAATAAATCTGTTATTTATTTATTTTGTTAAAAATTTAATTGAATTTTATTAAAATTTATTTTAAAAACAATTTATCAAAATTTGTATATTTTAAATATTAAAAGATTTTTTATAAGTTATAAAAAAAATCTTAATTAAATTCATTACACTCTTTAAAATATTTTAATGATCTTAATTAAATACACAAGATTTAATTTTATCATTTAAAAATTTTGATTGAATATCATATTTTTTTAATAAAAATATTTTAAAATACTTTAAAATCTAATTGAATACACCTAAATATAGAATTTTGGAATCTTTAATTAAGAATATTCGTACAAGTACTTGTGTATCAAAACCATTAATTAATTCCATAAATTATTGCAAGTGGCCCTAAAAGCAAAGTTTATTACAAGTTGCATTTTCTTTTGATAATAATTACATCAGTTTCTTTTTATTTGTGTTTTAAGATTATGTAAAATTCAAGAAATATAATAAGATTTTTTATTCTAATAAAAGAATTGTGATTTTTTTATTTTACTCCTTTTTTCACTCTACAATAAATATATGTAAATCAATTAAATATTAAGAGACAAATAAGGATATAGTTGATAAAAATAATAATTAATGTAATTTAAATTTTGCAAACTATAAATGAATAAGAATATTTTTTTAAA
This sequence comes from Glycine latifolia, assembly GCA_013407115.1. Lineage (NCBI taxonomy): Eukaryota > Viridiplantae > Streptophyta > Magnoliopsida > Fabales > Fabaceae > Glycine > Glycine latifolia. The sequence continues at coordinate 37,764,721 of CM023944.1, read as the reverse complement.
ATCCAACAATTAAAAAGAAATAAAGGAAGTACGACATTTTTGAAAGAAATTTGTTTTAGCATATGAAAGTAGAATATTCTTTTTATTAGTTTGACGATATTTTGTGAAAATATTTTTATTTTTTTATATTAAACTTAAATAGTTGAAGAAATTTTTTATCGTTATTGTGATCTGAAAAAAAATGTTTTTCTCAAGAAAAAAAATATTTTTTTACAGAACCGAAGAAAAAAAAAACCTTCCTACCTACCTAAGAAGCATTTAGTTTTGAATCAGGCATTGCTACCTTGACTTGAACCAGTCACGCCTACCTGTTTCTCATTCTATCTTTTGCCTTTGTCAATCATGAATCAATCACTACATAACCAAGCAGTCACCTACACACGTCTCAACTCTCAACCGCACTTTTCAACAGAAAAAAAAAATATCCCAACAAAAAATCCCATTTTTACCAAATCTGCCAAAAAATAATAATTTCCAAATAGTTAATAAGTGACAATTTGGATTCAAGTTGAAAATTTTAAAATTATATTAAAAATATTAGTTATAATATGAAAAATAATTTGTTCATATAATTTTTTTCTCATAAAATCTAAAATCAATTTTTTTAGTATCTACTAGATCATACGACATCAATTAATCATATTTTTTAATCTAATAAAAGATCATGTGATTATCTCATGTGACATCTAATGATACACATATAATATTATGTCAACTGTTAATATATGATATGATTTTTTAAATTCTAAAATAAATGTTATATATTAAAATAAATATTTCATGTTTTAGAGAGATATAGATCAAAGAAAACATTTGTGGGAATCAAAATTAAAATTCACTTATTTTATAGAGTATACAAAAATCATTTCAAAATTTTAGAAGAATGAAAATAAAAAAATATATTTTAGAAACTACTGCTCATTTTATAGAGAAAAAAACATATATTTAACTCTTCAAATTAAAATATTGTATAAATTTAGTTTAATTTATTTTAAATTAATATTAAAGAAAAATGATTATACATGTAAAATAATTTATAAATAAGTCATTAATTTGAATGATAGTAGTTCAATTCTCTTGTGTAAGGTCTCGGATTGGAATATTGTGAATAAAAAAATATAATTAAAAAAAATAACATTAAAGATGTTGGTCAACTAAATTTCTAGACAAAAATTACTAAAAAATGACCTATATCCCATATCAATATTATGATAACTCAAAAAAATATAAAATAATTTTATAATATTATTTAATTAAAAATTATTATTTATAATAATTTTGTTGTTTTTTTATAAAACGATATCATTGTGATTTGTATTTTGTAATTGGATGTTAGTGTCATTGCATACCATTAAATTCTTACTAATAAATACACTTTATTTTGAACTGCTGACGTTAGAAGAGGCAATTACTTCGTCATACCGTCAATGTAAAAACGTGTGGAGAGGTTGCTTTCGATTAGCCTAAAACACTAGTGACTAGAGTCTAGTATGAAGTATGAACACAATCAAAAGATAAAGGTTAAATACAAGTACGCGTTAAGGTGTACCCTGACGCAGATGATCACGAACAAATCGTTTTCTTTTTGGAAGAGATTGACCAAAGCCACGGTCAAACTCAAACGCTGCATTGATGATCTGGATAACACGTGGTGCTCGTTGGGCCATTTTCTCATCCCTGTTGAACAAGAGTTATTAAAGATAATGCATGTGCTTTTACTACTTAAAGCTGCTATACAAAAGGTCATTTTTGAACTTTCACTATGTAATACAGTATCTTAAATTTTGAAGAAGATTAATTCAATCAATTACAAAGTATTATTGTCATTATCATTAATGATTATGATTAAATTCAAATCCTTAATTATTATACTTTCACTTCACACCGCCTTGTAGCTTAAAAATGTAACAAAAATATTCATATATTTTATCACTTAAAACATGTATGGCATAAATGTTAGTATAATTTATATATATATATATTACTCCTCAATATAAATACCGCGATTTTTATGCACTTTCTTTTAACAAAAATAAAATTTCAGAGAATTACTAGTGAATACTTTAAAAATGTGTAGTTAAAAAATAATAAATATATTGTTAACTCACAGTTAAATACTATTTTATTTACGTGTAAAGATTATAGAGATAAATTTTACCACTTTCCACAAGAAATATATTATGAAAACAATATAACATTTTTATCAACTACAAAAAAATATAATTCTTGATATTCTTTTGTCATCTAATATTTCTTTTTTACTTTACCCACTCTATTAAGATTCAAACTAGATGGAAATATTCTATTAAAAAAACCATGCTATACCAAAAAAAAAGATAGAATTATTGAAAAGAATTTAATATTTCTCAAAGATTTTTAGCTTTATTGTATTTACAGAATTCAAATTCAGAATCAATAATTTAAAATCACCAAACATTGACATTGAATATTCAAATAGAGAACATTGTTGTTGATAGGCTCTAAATGTAATGGACCATATAGATAGTGCAGAAAGGCCCAAAAATCTTATTGGCTAAAAAATTTAATTTAATTTTATTAGATATTATTATTTATTTTCATTTATTTTGATTTCCCTAAACCAAATGTTGATACTCGGATGGTTGATACTAGTCTCCTTTTGGTTGCTGGAGACTATTTAATATTTTGTAGCAATTGTTAAAGGATATGAATGAAGAATATTAGTCTGTGTTTATCTTTTTTCTCTTATTGGTAGTTTTGTAGCTTTATTGTAGGAGTAGCTGATAGCATCCTCTCAATGGTGCTTTCATTGAGAGTCAAAGGCTGAATAAGCACCCTAAAAGTACCATTAATTGTCATTATTTAGGATTATATAATGTATTTATCTTTATCTATTATTATCAATGAATAAAATATTCTAGCTTCATCTTATTTTCTTTAGTTTTTATTATTATTTTAATAGTAATCTTTTAGGTTATTTTAGAGATGATTTATAAGAATTTTATTCAATTCAATCATAATTATCTTTTATAAAATATAAATGCAAGTATAAACAAAAAAAAAGATAAATAATTTAAAATTGTGAAATGATTAATTGGTTACAACAAAGGGGGCAGAGAGGAACACGTTTTACAGCAGATGATAACCAAATCCGTACGTTTTGTTATTTTTTTTCTTTTTCATTTGGCTGAGGCTCCCATCACAGTGAGAGTGGGGGCAACAACATTGCTGATTGCTGAAGCTGCGTACGTTCTTCTGAACACATAAAGGAATGGCCATCAAGATTGAATAGTCTTTTTCATTTTGTGTTGATTGCAGATTTGCTTTGTACCCGATGTCACCTACTTGAGGTGGGAAACCCTTACGTAATTTGCCACTCAAAAACTAAAAAGTGTACTACCTTCTTTTCAAACAAAACTCTTTCTCATCTCATGTCATGTGATTGTGATACAGAAATATGTTACACTTTTTTCTTAATTATTTGAAAATAAAAAACAATAATTTTTTTATTAGATAATAGAAATAACATGAATGATGCATCAAAATTTATGATGATATATCATAAAAAATATTTTTGATGCTTTAATGTTACGTTAATAACATTAATTAATATTTTCGTATGTTTTATTAGGAAAAAGAGAAAAGATGGCATATTAATGGAGCATTCAACTTTCCATATCAATATCTCACAAAAATATTAAAGGTTTGAGGCTATGTACACTCAATTACAAGTTTTGCTTACAAGTTATTTAATGGAGTACTGTATACTTTTTGTTTGTTTGCTAATATAGTTATAGCATTTTCCTTTTCCCGCAATAGACAAAGGATTAGAATAATTATCTTAACCGGTTATTTTTGGAGGGAAAAAAACATTCCTGTAAAAACCGAGGCAATTAACTCATTAAAATTAAAATACTGGTAACATTTTTTTAAAAAAATAAATGGAATAAACGTAACATTTTTTTAGAATAGAATAATGTTAACATTGGGTAAGTACTATATAAGTTTTTTTTTGTTTTTTTTTATAATAAACCAGCACTATAAGAAATTAAAGTATTTTTTTAACGTATGAGGTTGTTTGTAAAAAATAAATTTCGGAAATTTAAACCATAATATTCATTGTTTAGGGAGCAAGCTCAACAAAATATATAAACTCAATAAATATCCATAAATTCTTTTAAAAATTGGGGAAGGGAGGCTAAGGAGTAAGGCCGCTTTCAAGTTAGAGGCGCAGCCTTTGGGAATAATAATCTAATAACGGAAATTCTGTGGATTTGGAATAATTCTCGACATATTCTTTATAAGACTGAGAAAAATTAGTCAAAATTTGAGTAAGTTATTTCGGATACCACTACCAAATATTCTTAAAAATATTCTTTTTGGTTCTATTACTGTTAAGAGATGATTTAGTAAAATAGAAATTAAAAACAGACTTAATGTTTCTTAAATAATATAAGGACTAAAATGAAATTATTCTAATAGAAGAAACATTTTTAATTAAAAGTTTATAATTTTACAGGGACTGAAACAAAAACGTCAAAAACTAAACTAAAACAAAAAAGTTTTTAGAGACAAAAATGAAAAAAAAAAATCTAAGTCTATAATTAATTAATGAAATGAAGTTTTAACCAAAAAGTGATTTTAAGATAATTTATTTTATTTGTTTATATAATTATACAGATAATTTCTCTTACAACTCACTTCTATCATACTTTTTCTTCATATTTCTATCTTCATTTCTCATTATATCATTTGTCACAGTTATCAATTTTTGTCTCTTATTTTATTTTTTCTGTCTATTTCTTTCCTTTTTCCTCTTTTCCACCCATACATCCCAAATTTGGCGTGTACGTTTAACTTTTTTCATAATCAAAAGCCTTAATGGTCGCCTAAAAGCTACCATGGGTGAATATATTTGTGATGACCAAACATGTACATGATATATCTAATGTAATAGCAAATATACCGATGGCAAATAATAATAGGTGTAAAAGAAGACACGATATATAGAGTGGCTTTCTGTCTTGTTGTTTGCAATATTAATATCCCTCTCCCTCACAAGAAGCCCGCTAGTATCAGAAACAATAGTTTCATGTGATGGAATGGTCCAAAATGGTGCAATGCGCAAAAGCCTGTCACCGTCCATCTTCCAAATATAACTGGACATTTCAATTCTTTTATCACAAAATTGGACCCACAACCACCTTTTCATTAGTAATGTTCATAAAATCCTATTGCCCGAATCTTCATATTCCATATGCCAAACCAGTTTTCCACTACACTCCTCTTTAAAGCTACCAAATATTCCGTCGTCGTTGCTTACTTGGGAGCATGTCTTTGCCAAACGCAACGCAGGTATTATCAAAGAAGAAATAATAAGTCAACAAAAGTTGATTTAATATGTAAGAAACATACTCACATCCCTAAATGATGTGAATTTGGTTCACACCATCAATGTAAAGATTTTATTAGTAAATAATTTATATATATATATATATATATATATATATATATATATATAAGTGTTTTTTAAATCTTGAGGTTTGTTTCGATGAATCTCTTCTAACTCACCTAAACTTTTGCAATTAAAAAAAAAGTTAAATAAAGTAGTTCACGAAATATCTCATGTGTAGAAATTTGTTTGTAACTTTTTCCATAGCTACTATTATTTTGGCCTTGGAGTGGCTTATCCTATTTTGATTTTTTCACTTTAATGATTTAGTTAATCATATCTACTTCGATAACGGCAAGATTATCATTGGCTTCTATTGCGCATGATGTAGATTATATTAGGAAATAACATTAGTAGTCATATATAGAAACCATGCTCAAGTTCTTAATAAAGCTAAAGCGTGACTATGAATTAGAATAGCATCTTATGTATTATATATAAAATAAGTTGGGTCGATTCATGAATGAGTATTATCTTATTCGGCCTCCAACTTCTTCAATTGTTACCGTAAACTTTTCTCTGTTGGACAACTACTTTGGCCCACCAAGCCTGCTTCCCCATGTGATCATCCAAAGGATCTTTGACTAATCTTCTTTTCGTTTCTTTTTCCATTAATCATAAGTCACGAATTTACATACATACTGCAGGCCCTGTCTATGATCTCAAGCAGTATCCCTTCCCTTGTTGTTTGTCTTTGAGTCAGATGCTTCTTCAGCCTTTTAACTTTTTTTTTTCATTCATCGTTGTTTGTCGTCACTTTCATTGGAGGGAGAAATTTTAGTTTTGCCGTGTGAAATTTATGGGCAAATTTACACAAATGGGTTAATCTTTTTAAAAATGAAAGTAATGAATCAATTTTAAAAATATTATAGAAGATGAATAAGTCATTTTAAAACACAACTTTATATAAAGAAATTGTGTTTTAAAACACGATTTCAAAAAGTCATTTTTTAAAAAAAAAATAATATTAAAATCATATTATATAGAAGTCGTATTATCAAAAATTATTTTAGTATTTTTTAAAAATATAATACTTGAAGTTATATTTTAAAACACGATTTTTATAAAATTTATAAAATATTTGAAGTCGTATTTTAAAATATAATTTCAGTATTTCTTTAAATTCTAATTTTCTGAAATCATGTTTTAAAACACGACTTCTCCGTATCCTATAATATTTTGAAAAATAATCCATTTGTGTAAATATGCCGAAATTTATGCTTTCTTTCCACAAGGTTGAGTATTATTTGCACAAGTTTGCGATATAATTCGTTTAGATTTTTTTGACTTTCATATGTTTTTAGTTTTATAAATATGATTAAACTTGATTTTAGACTAGCATTTTTCTAATCATTTCGGTTTTCAAAAATTTTAAAAATAATTCTTATTAGTATTTTGTCAAGACATGGTGAGTGATTAGGATACTTTTAGAAAATTTAAAATTTATAAGGACCTTTTGGTTCTTTATAGGTATTTTTCTAAAATAATATTGTTCGAGACACTATTATAACTAATTGTATATAAACCCTAAATCCTAGCTAGTGTCATGGGGAAGCACATTAAAACACACGGAAGAACATATTATTCCACATTTCAATAAAAAAATATTTTTAATTCCTTAACGAGTATTTTCACTTATTAACATTTTTGCCTTTATACAAACTAAAAACATATATTACACACTTTTTTAAAGTAGAGTTTAATCAATAACCTCATCTATCTTAAATAAAGTTGTCAAGAAGAGATAAGAAGCTTCAATAACAAAATATTATTATGTTACACAGGTAAAAAATAGTACTTAGGCAATTTTCGATTGTGTGATTTTCACTTTGTCAACTGTTTAACCATTTCCATTCATATAATGATTGCCGAAGACACCATTCACATTCCACAGCATAGGTATGGCTATATAGACTAATTATTCGAAAATAAAACCAACCTGGAAAGCACAACACCATATATTCACTATTTTCATGTATAAGTTTTCTTTTGTCCACATACCGAAGATTTACTGTGTACATATATTCTTTTGCACAGACAGAATCTTCATTTTTCCTGAAGCCTCTAGTGAAAAAAAATTACGGTTAAGTTCTCAATTCCGAACCTTTGGAATTGCGCCAAGAACCTTATTCTCTGGACAGCTAGACTAGTTTAGGACCTTCTACATTATTAATACTAATATTTTTATTATAAGCTTGTTTAGTATTATTACAGATGGATGTCTGATCGCGACGTATACCAAATTACCGACTATTTTTCCTTAACTCGTGCTAAAAAGAATTCCATGGGGCTCGAGACATGGTGACATGTAATAGGTATAGATGCCAGCAAAAATAGCAATTGCATGTCACAAGGGCATTGTCTCGTATAAAGACCAACACCCCAATTCACCTAAATGTTAATTTTTTGGTCCATCATTCACGTAAATGTCACATTTAGCGGAAGAATGCAGCTTTGGTGCTTATTGGGTGTGCTGCCAGATCCAGTTTTCAAAAGGAGAACAAAGAAAAAGGCTAGAAACACTCACTAGCCTTTTACCAATGACCAAGAGACAAAAATGGAGACTGCTAGCTTCTCTCACTTGCCCGTTTGAGAATGACTCTACTTCCAATGATTTCACATTGTGATGGAGACATTGTGTGTTGCATGGACATGCTTCATGCTTTATGGCCTTGAAACTCTCATATCAACTAAAGCATTTTGTAGAAAGAAGGAAGGTTGTCCATGTGTTGCGGATGGTGTGGTGTCTTTCCTTCTCTTACAGAAATACAAGCAAATAATGCCACGGGTCCCGAAAGAGAAAGACCAAGTACCCTTCAACCATTGAACATGCCACTTTAAAGGTTTTTCTTCAAACAAACCCACCAACCCCCCACCAAAAAAACATGCTGAATGTACTGGCCATTATGGATCACTAGCACAATACTGCTCTTTCTGGAATAAATGCAAATCCTCAACTAATAGAACAAGTATTATCTTATCTTGTTACTAATGTGTGATAAGTATATGCCAATATAAATGATTAAATGGGTAGCTATTACTACTTAAAGCCAAATGGGAAAAAAGTACTGCATGTTTATAAGGAAATCAAATTTGGCATTATGGCGAATGAGTCCAATTTCAAAAAAGCGACCGGCCCTCGAACTCACTGAATATACGACACCTTGGTCATGGTGGGGTGGTAGTTGGATCATGGATGACAAACAGTCAACATAATCTGATTAAGCATCTAATTCAAGCACACTTTATTTGGAAGCAAAGGCGATTATTGAGCACAACAATGAATCATAGAAAGGTTTGTTGTTTGTATTATTTTTGTTTTCAAATCATTTCATAGCTGGCTAAGGACCACAATACTCCTTACAAATGATTGGCTAAAGCAATCATGAACTAGGTCCTATCAAGAGAAAACAAAATCCGTAATTATTTTGGTTGCAACTGCATGATGTTTTTTTAACGTGCCATGATGTATAGAAGATCTTGTTTGACCGGACAAGGAAAGGGCATTACAAGTTTGACGGAAATTCAAAAATGAAATACAAAAGCCCTGAAATTCTAATGACAAAATATATTAAACAAATATGACATTTATTGTAAGTTGTTAGCTCTGAAGCCAAAACCTTATATTTATTGGAAAATTCTTAGCTCTGAAGCCAAAACCTTCGTAATATATACAAAGTGTGCAAGAGTGTTGCCTCTTGTGAAATGTGTCAAGGAATCTTTGTTCACTCGAGTTTCCTCCTGACCAGTCCTTTGAAAAAGTCAAAGCTGTAACACAGTAGAAAATTATTTTTAATTTCAATTGATATTATTATCATCAGGTCATGCAATAACGTAATTTGAAACTTCATTTCATTAATAAACGTGCCAGATGAAATTTATCACTGTTTTTTCCAGAAGTGTTTTTGTCACAACTTAATCATGCAGTTAGAAGAAAAAGGTAATTTTTTATTACCTATTGCCATCAGGGTGGAGCTCACACATTTGATTGTCATCACCGACAGCCAACAAATATCCCGAGGATGTCAAACCCTACGCATAAAAAGAATTAGATAATTGAAAAATTACTTTCCAGCAATAATGGACAACTGAAACCATATTGGAAATGGATGGCAGATAATTTACATATTATTGCATTCTTCCACTTGATGTAACAATTTCAGTTTTGAAAATTTCTAACCCTTAATCACTAATATAAATCAATAGCATAATTGCCTATTCTTTCACACTATTAACGTTAAATAAACTGCAAACATGATCAGTGCTCTATTGTAATTACAGGAGGTCAGGTTCATATGTGTCAAACCTGAATAGTTACCACATGTTCCATCACTTTGTCCTCATTCTTTTCCTGTACAACAACCCTCTGTCCACTGCACAACATTTTGAATATATAAATGACTGCACAGCTAAATCATTCCAAATACATGCTTAAACAGGTTGTTTTCCAAATAAAAGCATAAACAGAATGATGAACAGAACAATGTCACTTGATTTCAGCTGCTAACTAAAATCAATGAATATGTTTAGTTATTTATAGTCTCTGAAGCACAGACTTCCACATAACGCTGATACAAACATTGCAACAGAACTAATGTGAAAAATATAAGACACCTAGACACTCCCATATATAGAATCTGAAATGATAATCAAGATTTGTATATTCTTGTATACTAACCTTCCTATGATAATGACCCTCACAAAAACACAGAAAGAGACATTAATTTTCATATTTTATTATACATTTAAAGCCCACCATTCTGATTTCTAATTTTATTTTTTATTTTTTATAATACTAGTGTTCTTGAAGTGTCCATCCATATGGAGGTGTTGACTACAGTGTCCAAACCATATAAAAGTGTGTCTAAGCTGATAATTTTTTATTTTAAGTGGATACCCAATGATAAGTGTCTGACACGTCATGTAAGTGTTGATGTTGTAAACGTGTATGACGTCTCAAGCAAGAAGAGTGATTACGCTTCATAGTTAGTATTATGAAAATATGTTTGAGAATTCAGATTCAACTCCTTCATGATTAAAATTACTAGGTATCAAGGGTAAAAGGAAGTAATATTTAGAAGTTTAAGATAATGATTATTGGCTAGTTTTAGTGATTTGAATTTCAAAGTGAAAGGATAAGAATAAAATGATGATAAGAGGACAAATGGAGATATTTTTTTTGTCTTTTTTTCGTGGTGACACGTGGCAAATGTGAGTTGGAGACCAGAAAATGATGAAAAGCAGGAAATAATATGAATGGCAGAGGTCCTGCATAGTTCTATCGTGTAAAAATCATCAAAACTTTTATTTAAAGCTGGGGTGAAGTGGAGTCAAAGGCGCTCCTCTATGTATAAATATTAATGATAATGACTTTCAACAAATTATGCAGCCACACTCGATGGAAATTTATTCACTGAATGCTAGGTTAGTCACCAAAATATCAGGGAAAAATAGTCTCCAGGGTAACAAAGATTCTCTGATTTTATGTAGGCAAAGTAACAGAAAATTCAATAACCTTATTGCTAACATATTTCAATTTTGCAACCTCAATCATGATCCCTAACTTCTCCTTCAACTTTACCCATGCCAACAAGCAACCATAAGCTTACATTCTTTTGACATTTGGAGCACATGTCAGTGTGTTGTATAATTCAAGGCATTAAAAAAAAAAGAAAATTCAAAGGCAATTACCAGTTAAATCTCCTACGTCTTACTACAAATCCTTGCCAAAAATATAAAATAAAATAAATAAAAACTACAGGAGAGAGTTTTTAAAATCAAGTCACCTGTGCAACCATGTCTTGATATATAGCTCCTCTAGGGTTTGAAATCCTGCATTTAACAGAACAAGTGAAGCTAAAAAATTACCTTACTAATCAAAATATTCGGTGATGTAGAGTATTGGGGGGCCTAAAATATAGTAAATTAAAGAAAACTCAAGTTGGGAAACTAATTAATTGCAAAATGTTAACTAGAACTGTTTTGGTTGTTTATTTTTTATTTTCTTTTTTGAAATAAATGTCTATATTGTCCTCCAGAGATGTATGTGAGATCATATTGGTCATCCATATATTGAAACATTGAATTTTTCCTTCAATTAGAAGCCATTAGTTTTCAAAATAGACCCCCTCATGACATTTTCACTGATCTTGTATTGTGAGTGTCTCTCCCTTTTCATAAACATTCCATATTTAATGTCTATGAAGAGAAAAGGAGAGAGAGAGAGAGGGAGTCAATTGAAAATCCAAGATAGAATGGAAGGATACATTCCTATTAGTTTTGTTCTTCTAGGGACCAATTTGATGTCACTTCAAGAACCAATTTGATGGCATAAGTTGACATTGAAATTGATGCATTTATAAATGAACAACAAACCTAAGGAAATCTTACCATTGTGTCAGGCCTCACTCTCAAAGTCGAGTACACGCCATTAAAAGAAACAGTAAATCTTTAAAAAGGGAAAAAAAATACCCAGATAAAAGACAAATAGAGGCTCATGAAGTTTTGCACTTGCAATGGTGAACAAACAAGCAGTTTTCAATTTTATTATCACTGGTGCATCCTATGCCCTATAGTTACATTACAGTTATATTACTTATATCCCTCTCCTCCCTTGCAAGTTTCTCCACTTCCCCAAAATACAAAATTTCCACAATTTCTATCTCTATATATGATGCTTAGCTCGACTGATTTAAATATAAAAGAATAGGTTTACAAATGTCTTCCAATGTGATTGATACACAAGGGTGTGAGAAGTATACATTCAAGAAGTTGATTCAAATTGTTAAAAAAATTTATCCATTCATGAGTTTTTTCAGAGAAAGAGAGATAAAGGAATGAACACAGGTACAAAATGTTTACACAAACACGATAACCAGAAGAATTGAGGTATGATGTCAGAGATGATACCAACAAGCATTATCAAACTAATGAGTTGAATAGCACAGTACCTTGATTCAGAAATAAATCATAAAATATCTCAAATTTGTTAAAAAAGGCTGCTAGAACATCTTCTCTTTGAAATTGGTAAGCTCCTGAATAAAACCCTTTTAGAATTGTATTTAAGGATGTTGTTGGCTTCTTATTATTGACATTCAAGCCTATTCCTGTGAAAGCATGAGATTTGTTATGACCTTCATCATGAGCATAAACTTGACAATCATTTTATTCTGACAAAAATGGCATTAAGGAGAATCAAATTCTCTGCAGAGAACATGGATTTAATAGCCAAGTTCAGCTAATAGAGTAAATGGGATGGAAGTGAAATCAATCACTATTGAATGGCATTGCTACTCAAGAATAATGTATTACCTGCACTAACATTGAACTTCTTTGATTTATATGTTGAGGTACAAAGAATGCCTCCAACTTTAGAGCCATTTAAGTAAAGATCATTTGGCCACTTGATTTTAACATCTATGCTGGGTAACCCCTGGAATGGAAGGTGTTGCAATAAAATGTATTTAAGTGCCCACAATCCCAAACAATCAGAGAACAAATTAACATTGTGGCAAATCATGCATATTGATTTGGAACACTGCCAAATACAAAATAAACAACACCATTCTTACTGCTGCCTATAACTTCACAGTTTTTTCAGCATCACATAAAACACCATCAGGCATCAGTTTCCCCAAAAGTATTAAACTTTTCAGTTTATTTAGTCAATAACTTTTGGACATATGAATTGTGTACATAGAAAATACATCTACTTAAATTTGTTAGCCTGACTACAATTTTCCCTTATCAAATTCACTGGCAAGCTAGGTATCAAGGCAGTAGTACTTCAAAACAAAGAACTTACATTTTTGTCACAGATATCCTTGATTGCCTCTGTCATAGCAAGGGAAACCACATACTGAACCAAAGGAACGACTCGTCCATCCTCCATTTGCATAGTAAAAGAAAACATGAGGCAACCTAATGGAGACTCCCAGACATTCTTCGACCGACCTGAGAGTTTTAAGTCCTCAGAGCAGCTTTGACTTTAAACTAAATTACAAGTTAAAAAGGACAAAGAATCATAAACAGAAACACAAAGTGTCATATTCATATCAAACCTCGTCCCTTGGTCTGAACATCAGCAATGCAAACTGTACCAATGGGGAGCTCACAAAAGTTGCTGCACAAAAATGCCATATTTAGGACAATAAAATGAATAAAACACAGAGCATAGAGAAGGCAAAAGTGCAAAACATACTGCGAAACGACATCGTGTGTTGAAGTTAAGTCTGGAGACCAAATGAGAAGCCTGCCAAATTGATTGGTGGAAAGAGAATCCATATAGGAATGAACTTGGAAAAACCCTTGCATAGCTGATTTATCCATCTCCGAATGCAAAACGAGTGAGAGTTTTTCATCCTCAGGGAGCTTCAGTGTGTTATTGGTCTTTATAGCTTTAGCAGTTTCATTCTCTGCCAGTGATTTGCCACACAAAACCAGCAAACTGCACGCCACACCTGATAAAAAAAAGGAGGAGCAACTATTTCATTCTCAACATTCAAGCTTAACTCGATCGAATTGTTCAATAACAAATGAATTGGTTAATTAATATTAAAGGCTTAAACTTGAACTTTACTCTACCCAGCTAACATTATAAGATATAACTGAGAACACAAAAGACCAAACCTGAAGATGCCATGAATGCAGCAGGTGTAGAATAACGGTGGTTGTAGAGCTTCTTTGTGGTGGCTGATAGCAGCGACGCTGTGAACGCAGGGTTACGCAACAGCATCAATGTTTCTTCTCCGACTTCAAAAAGCGTTACCTAGGTCGGGAAAAACAAGGTGGTTCCATTCTGTGACCGGTTATTAATTATTATAGGTTTTTGTTTTTTTGCAATTGAGTCATCAAAACTTCCGAAAATTGCATGAACCCAACAATATCACAATTGGCATGGCATTTTGAGATGAGAACGTTGCATATATTTACGAATTTTATAGATATTTGTAAGTATTTATGGAAATTCATAGATAATTCTTAAAAATAGTATAATTTTTTTAGCAAATAATGCTCATAAACTTGGCTTATTAAGAAAGGATAATAATTTGCCTTGAATTCTCGTATCAAGTATAATCAAATAATCAAATCAAATAATTGATTGCAAAAAAAATTATTGAACTCTCATACCATGTATATCCTTTAGGTAACAATGAATTATAAAAAGAAAAAAATATTAAGAGAAATGAAACCCAAATATTTTGTTTTAAAAGAGAAAAAATATAACATTTCTACAATAAAAATTATAAAAAGAGAAATAGAATATTTGTCTACAAATGTTGAAATTATCTTTATAATGAGACTATAAAAAATAATTGATCATTTTATAAAAAATATAAATAACACCTAAAAAAATATTATTATTTTAAAATATTATACAATTAAAATAAATTAAAACTAGAAAAAGGAAAGAATTTCATGTACATCCGTCCTTGCCTACACATATTTTAGTCCTCTTCAGATTTTACAAACAAAGAATAAAACTGATATGTATAGAGATTAAAAGATAGTATTTTTAAGCATAGAAACTAAATGAACCATTAAACCAATTTCTTTTACAGCAATTAAACCAATTATTTATTTGACTTATAAGCAGTTATTCAACTATCTAAATTCAATTTATTGTGAGTTTTCATATATTTATGCAGACGATTTAAAAATATATATATATATATATATATATATATATATATATTTATCCTAATTGACATTGAAATGATAAACAAAACTTATTTTCTTTTCTTTTTGCCAAAGGACTCAAGGGCCAAGGCAGCGTTGCCTTTGTGGCTGGTACAGATGAGCTGTGATTGTACAAATGAATTTTGCAAAATAACACGAGAAAGAAGAAGGACTAGTTAGCAATTTTGAAAAGTTAGCAACTGGTTGCAGGTGATGAATGAATAATTTGGGGGAAGAAGAGTTGGGTTGTTTTTCCAGATAGCAATGGAGGATTTGCAAAGTGCTCTGCAGAATCGTAACTTATCACTCGCCACCCTCCCAGAAAAGGGTCGTTCTCTCTTCGCCACTAGGGATTTCTATCCAGGTTTCAGTTTAAGATTCTTTTCGTCTTTCCCAATGTGCCCTCAACTGAAAACAACAGCCGCAGAAGATGAACGCGTGTTTGGTTTGGTTTGGTGTTGCAGGGGAAGTGATTATAAGCCAAGAGCCTTACGTTTGTGTTCCAAACAACTCCTCAGTCTCCGCCCAGAAAAGGTGCGATGGATGTTTCGCTACAAATGATAACAACGTCCTTAGCAGGTGCTCGCGTTGCCAACTTGCATTCTATTGTGGAACCGCATGTCAGGTTTGAAGGATAAACATAAATAAATTAATGGCTAATGAGTGTAACCGTTGCTGTGTTGTTATTTACTGTTCTTTTTAATGTTGTTCAGAGGTCAGAGTGGAAGCTGCATCGTCTTGAGTGTGAGGTCCTCTCCAGGCTCCACAAAGACAAGAGAAAATCTGTTACACCATCCATACGCCTGATGCTCAGACTTTATCTTCGGAGGAAGTTGCAAAATGATAAGGTATTGGTGCAATAAAGTAGGAGCTGCTTCTTACATTATGACCTTTTCTAGTCTAATGGAATATGCCTGTAAACATTTATTAACGCAGTGTTACAGAAATGTGATCCGTAACTAAGCAAAATGACGCCATATGATCCGTGTATCCGACCTCACTTAGTGGAATCAGGATTATAGCGTTGCTGTTGCAAAAATGCAGATCTTATCACTTTCACTCAATTAACAAACTTAATCAATAATTGGACTTAGGAAGGAATTGTCAATGTAAATACTGAAAGATCAGTTTTGCAAAACCTATTTTCTTCTGATCTTTCCAAAGGACCATTCCGTTTTTTTTTTTTTTCATGTCAAACATGAGAAAAACAATCTTTGTTAGTTACGGACTCTTGTGCAATGTGCATATATACCTGTCAATTACTTACATTCTGGAAATATGTTTGACGCTATTGTGTTCTCCCTGGACATGGAGGCCTTAGTCATTGACTGTATTATTGATTTCGCAATCAAAGTAGCTAATGTCACAATCTCATAAGATTAACATGGAGGAAGTTAGTTCGAATACAACTGGAGCTTACATAAATTCCAAACAGCTTAATTTGTGGACTGTTGTTCTTTATACAAAATATTGGTAGAATGTAGATATTCTTCGCTAACCAGTCTGTTGGATACTTGCCTTCCTTGTTCCTTTCTTAATTTCTATATTCAGTTGCAGTCAAATTTGCCTTCATAAACTTGCTTTTGATGACTTATCTTTAAAATTCCTTTTTGTGGCTTTGAAAAGTTTCTTCTGTGTATTCAGAAAGATTTTTTCAACCACTGATATGAACATTGATCAGCTGTAAGAGAATTTTTTTGTTTTTGTTTTATTGCCAGATCATCCCAAGCACTGCAATGGACAACTACAACTTGGTGGAGGCATTAGTGGCTCGTATCCTTTTTATCACTATTTTTACTGAAAGTTTAATGAAATGAACTTAGAGTTTTGTCCATTTTCTTTTCTATGATGATTGTTCTTTTTAACATTCACTTCCATGAAGACATGTCTGACATCACAGAGGAGCAGCTGGTGCTTTATGCACAGATGGCTAATCTTGTAAACTCCATACTAGAATGGCCAGGAATCAATATAAAAGAGATTGCAGAAAATTTTTCTAAGGTCTTATGCTCCTATACCTAAATCATTTGTTGCAACTGTTATAAATTGTTCTCATGTAAATGATACACAGCACTCTCCTTTGACAAAAAGGTTATGTTCATGTGGATTTATACATTTGTTTTAGATAGGGTCTTTTTTTATCTGGATTCGACTCTGAATAAGCCGTTCTAAGGCTTAATCTTTCTAATCCTGCAGTTTGCATGTAATGCGCATACCATTTGTGACAGTGAGTTGAGACCTGTGGGAACAGGATTGTATCCTGTTATTTCCATCATCAATCACAGGTAACTACTTAGTCTACTCCCCGCCCTCATCCCAATATATGTATATATTATTATATCTTATTTCTTGGTAGTGTTCTAATCTTGGTTGTACCATCTAGCTGTTTGCCCAATTCTGTGTTGGTTTTTGAGGGAAGGTCAGCTTTGGTACGTGCTGTGCAGCATATACCCACAGGTACTGAGGTATGTATTTATTTTCTTGCCTAAGTCAAAATTATAACTTGCAATATTTAGTTCAATGGTTTATAGAGCAAGAAACGTCATTTGAGGATCATTTGTGCAAACTCAGAAAAGCTTGGCAGAAAATTAGGATTTAACCATCTTGTTTCACAATATTCCTCTCTTGTGTTGTAGCTTGTTCTGTATCTCTGTAGTCATAAATGCTCATGCTTAGCTTCTTATATTTTCTATATGTCTAATATCATTGTTCTCTAAGTCATCTCCACTTTTTTTGTAACTGCCATTTTGACTGTAGAGTATATAAATGGAAGTCAGACTATCAGAGGTGCAATTGGTGCTCCTACAAATTTATTGAAAATATAGGATATGTGGCTAATTAATGGTACTGCCTATTAAATTTTCAAATTTCAGATAGAACTTGTATCGATATAATGGTCAAATCTAAGATACAAATGAATTCCTACATTTAAATAACAAGTGGTTGCTTTTATTGATAAATGGTAAATGGCTTAGTCAAATGGTTAATTAAGATTTGGTGGATGTAAAACCAAATTTGTTTAGTTCAACCTAAATATGGGTAAAGTCAAAATTGGTGTCAAACTGTCAATACCACTTTTGACCCCAAATCCCAATTCTATTGTTGAATCACCCTTAATATGATATGTATTAAGAGGAAAATTCATTCTTTGGGTTGCTTGAGCACTAGACAACTTTGGCTTGACACTGCATCCTGTTTTAATTTGCTACATCTACAACTATTTTGTCCTGTCCAGAGCCAGCAGCTACAAATCTTTGTAGTTTTTAATTTGCACAGTGACAGCAGTTCCATGGTTACTACTCTAACTCTGCTTAATTTTCCGGCCATTAGCACAACATGCATTTCTCTAATTGACTTGATTGGCAGTTACAACTTTTTCTTTTGTGCTTAGGAACTTTTTGGGTTGGGGCAGATCTCATATCCAATAGATGATGATAGTGTCAATTTAAAACTATTTGGAAGATGTTGCATGATATCTTTATTCTTTTCCTGATCATGTTCAATACACATTTCTTTATGTTTCAAGGTGCTGATAAGTTATATAGAGACTGCTGAAAGCACTATGACTCGACAGAAGGCTCTCAAAGAGCAGTACCTATTCACTTGTACATGTCCTGGCTGTTCTAAAGTGGTACTTGCTATACTTAATCTGCAATATTTTCTTTTAGGCTTGTATTCATTGGCTAATTCAGTTAAGTTAGTTTTGCAGGGTCAGTGTGATGATATCCAAGAAAGTGCAATTCTAGAAGGATACAAATGCAAAATTGAAAAATGTGGTGGTTTCTTGCTTCGTACAACTGGTGCGTAACCTATGCCTGTATAAATGTTCCAGTAGTTGAAGGGGAACTTCATAATCTTTTACCGGCTATCGATTTTGTAGTTTGATGGTACATCATCCCCTTTATGAACAAGAGTGAGATCAAAGATATACAACCTGCCAGGTGTTTTTATGTCTTTCTTATCAATGACCTTATTTTGATTTTTTAATCTGCCAAAATTTTGAAGATGGGAAAGGATTTCAATGCGAAGGTTGTGGACTAGTTATGGACAAGGAGGAGATAAAGAGAATTACAACTGAAATTAAATTGCTATCTGAAGACGCTTCTAAACCCTCTTCCACTTGCAGTATCCTTTAATGTTTCTGACAAAAAATTATAACTATTTTCCTTTTGCATTCCAATCTTCTCATCTTTCTCCTCCCCCCCGATAGACATGATCCATGTGCACATAAAATGGATTTTCAGTTTATGTCCACGAAGTCAAATCCTTGACTATTTGTAGATTATCAAGAAGCTATTTCCATATATAAAAGGATTGAGAAGCTGCAAACAGAACTCTTTCATCCTTTATCAATCAACTTGATGCATACTAGGGAGAAGATTTTGAAGGTAAGCTCCTCCTTGTAGTTCTCTATCTATTTTACATTTTTATTCTTTATTCTTTATTCTTATTCCCTTGTTAATATATCTTGCTTGACGATATCAAGCTCAACCTTGCCATACATGCTTTATCTAGCACAATTCCTATGGAGATTTATTCTATGCATGTAGATGACTAGATGTTACTTGTGCCTTTTCAGTGCAAACAAATTCTCTTGCTGTTGAGTGGTCACTGAAATATATTAGATACTACTCATACTAGTTAATTAATATGGATTGGTTTACATTCTGTTTTGGATGACCGTGTGAATAGTATACCACATGTCTTGATGACAAATGATATTTGTCTCCTTCATATGTATCCAAAGTTTGTGTAACTGCTCTTTTAATTCTTTTCTATTAGTAGACTCATGTAGTCATTTGATCAATTAAAACCTCTTGACTTGTCTTCTGCTGTCTCTTATCTTTGCATCAAGGCGCATGTTGTATTTTCCACATGTAAAAATGAAGACTACTGTCCATTGAAGCAAAAATTTATGCTTCAACTCTGGAATAATGGATCTAAAAATCTAACATTTTGTCCTCTGCAGTCACTAATGGAGCTGGAACACTGGACAGAAGCTTTAGCATATTGCAAATTGACCATACCATTCTATCAAAGTATGTCATGCTGAACTTGGATCCTTAGTAAATGACATCATAATGAGATTCCAATTCATTGATCTTTTCAGTAGTTTCAGTATTGCTTTAAAAGTTGCTTGTGTTGCTCTTCAAATGTTCTTTTTTCTTCTTCTTTTTCATTTATTCCTGGTTAAATGAAAAATGAATGTTCCTATTGTTAACAATAGTGATGCAAAGTATTTTGGAAGCAAAGCAGATAAAATCTACTAGGAAAAAGGTGAAGGTTGTAATTTAGGTGTTAGGAGAACATCCTAGAACATTTCCATTAGATGAAGGCTGTATGCATAATATTGTGACAAAATTTGTAACGGAATGTTTGAAGGGGGGGAAAAGAGTAAACAGTTTGGAGTATCACGAAGACTTATGGGCAATAAATTTTTCAGAAGCACACTCCCCACCCATCAGTCCCATGTTTGTAATTGGGTGCTCTAAATGTGCCAGTGTTCTCCATTAATTTTCAAGGAAATCTTGAATCCTTTTGATTTAAGAAATCAGCAATGACTATAAGTTGTTACTTCATTGCAGGAGTGTATCCAGCTGTTCACCCTCTGCTTGGCTTGCAATATTATACTTGTGGAAAACTAGAATGGCAAGCATCTTTCAACTGAAGCTTTGTTGAGTCTTAAAATGTCAAAAACTAGAAGCTAACTTATTTGACATGTCAAAAACTATTTTTTTTACTGATAATTGAAATAAAATAGTTATTTTACATAAAATAAAATATACTTGGTGTACTTAACATCCAATTATGTGTATATGCATCAGTAAAGAAGTTAGCCTTAGCAAGTTGTGATAATTAATTTTCTCAATGATCTAGCAATACATATTTGGATTACAACAAAAAAATATGAACTCGAACAAGCAAAATCAAACTAATCCAAATATGTACCCAGCCGTCCTGGTCAAAGCAGACTTGTTATTTTTGTTTAATGGTTTTGATATAGGTATCTGGGAGACACAGAGGAAGCTGTTAAATCACTGACCAAGGCCGTGGATATACTACGGATTACTCATGGCACCAGTACACCTTTCATGAAGGACCTCTTGATGAAGTTGGAAGAAGCCCGTGCCGAAGCGTCTTACAAATTTTCCTCTAAAGAGTAGTAGAATGGCACAAATACACCTTTTAATAAGGACCTCTTGATGAAGTTGGAAGAAGCCCGTGCCTAAGCATCTTACAAATTGTGCTCTAGAGTAGTAGTAGAATAACAAGTTGATGATTACAGTTGCTCTGCTGTTTGTACAAGCTACTCATTAAAACTGAATCACACAAAAAGGATTAATAGGTACTCATTAAAACTGAATCACACAAAAAGGATTAATAGGTGTTTTCATTAATGCTTGCCTATTTGCTCTGTGAGTCGCATGAATCTCAATCGGCTAAATTGCTAATGGCCAAAGAGATGGATGGGAATTATGGGACAAATTACTTTCTATTTGTAGGAGGGGTGCCTCTTTTTTTCCACTTCCCAAAGTTCAGTAAGATTGCTCTTGCTTTTTTTTAAAAAAATCATTATAAAACTTCCATGTTTTAAATTTCCAATTTGACAAGAACAGTTTATTATCTTTTTTCCCAACGTGCATTCTCTTTTTTCCACTTCCCAAAGTTCATTTGCTCTTTTTGTATATTAAAAAAATCATATTAAACCTTCCGTCAGTTCCGTGTTTTAAAATTCCAATTTGACGAGTACAGTTTATTATATCTTTTTCCCAACGTGCACGACCCTGTAGCACCAAAAAATGTTTTAAACCTGAAGATACATGAACCATATTTTTTTAGAAAAATCTACACGAATGATTTGTTTATTTGAAGTCTCACATCACAAAATTTATACAAGACCTGTACTAAATAGATTCACTAGCTACACATTTTAACCCAATCTAAATAATAGGAAATACACACAATGCCACCCAGTGAACTGTCAACCCGTGAAATGTGGAATGACTTAGAAAAATAACATCAAAGAAAATACTAAGGCTTTTCCACACCTGCAATTTGGGAGGGAGATAACGAAAGAAAGTAGGGAGATGCAATGAAAAATAAGAGACAGGTGTAAGGTGGGAAGAAAAATTAGAGTATGCAGAAATCGTGATTGTAGAAAATATATTAAACAAAAGCACAAAAATTTGAACACCCACTGATCAACTCACTAGCTTCCCTTTTCATCTACTTGTTTCCAGTATTTGTCAAACGTTCGTGCAGCTGAATACAGAGTTCTGACATATGGGAAAGCAGTTTTAGCTGTTGATCTCGTGAATATAGTGAGCAAGTTGTTTTCTCAAGTGGGTCACTAAGAAGCCGTTGGAGCCGACTACACAGTTGGGTTGCTTCTGGGTCATATGTACAAGTTTCAGAAATAAGTTGTAGCAATTTACAGGTATGATCTTGGGGCAAAGATGGATTAGATGGTACAGGAGGAACAAGAAACGGATGTTGGAGTAGCTGAGGAATTCTCCACCTTTGATTGCGATCCCATGCTAGGCACCTCTTCATAAGATCTAAAAGCCATGGGTTTGAAACTGGTTCATACGTAATTTTATGATTTGGATCTGTTATAACTTTGAATTTGGCCCAAAATGTCTTGTAATCAGAAAAAGGTGTCCTCCCATATACCATTTGATAAAGGATGCAGCCCAGGGACCAGATATCTGATGGTCGGCCACACTTTATGATGTTTCCATTCGCATCAGTCTCATTACACAAAAATGCTTCTGGAGACATGTAACTTAGAGTGCCCACCTACAAGAGTTTAAAACATCTTTAAGTAATAAGTACAAGGAAGTTTGGATGAAAGTTCAAAGAAGTTTTTTATATAATTTTTAAATAAAACTCGTTCTTAAAATTTCACCTATTTTTAAGGAAATGCCGAACTGTTATTTAAGATGCGGTCTTTCTTTTTAAGCTTGGGAAAAATACTTCAAAGTTTGCCACTGTATGTTTTGAAGATTTACTCAAATTATTTGTCATGGTTTTCCTATTTTGTTGATCCAATGATCCTACTCCCTTTATTCCTAATTATAAGATACTTTTCAGAAATTTGTTTGTTCCTTTTTATAACACTATTTTCTAATTTCTAGATGCATTAATCATTTTATTCTCTACATATCCTTACTTAATTATTCTCTCTCCAAATATTAATGAGAAACAATTAAATGAATAGATAGATAAGAAAAGAGTAGTTTTAGAATGATAGTACAAATAATTGACAAATTTAATGTAATTAATTAAATTAACTACTTTTCTTAATGAGCGTAAATTAGTTGAAAAAGTCTTATAATACCCAGGGAGTATCTTATAATGTTTTAACTACTTAAAAAGAGCCTAGAAGAACAGTAATGAAATTGTAATTATCCAGCTGCTGAACTAAAATGCACCCGAGGACCTATCTTATGTTTAGGACTCCAATCTCTAAGCACTCAATCAGTAAACATATCAATTTAATAGCAAATTGAACTGGTCATGCAAAAAAAAGCAACTTAAGTCCTTGCAGTAAAATCACCTGAATTTGTAAACCAAAACGATAATGTTCTATTCAAAGAAGTATGATCAAATCACCTGAATTTGACAAAGAAGTATGATGATCAAATCATTCTTGAATCCAAAACTGCTTTTAAATAAGACAGTAAGAGGTCTGAAAAATCTATTCTAAAAGCTAAAATATTTCACAATTGCAATAACCATTATTTTTGTCTATTCTAGATTCTAAAAATCAGAACACGTGATAGGAAAAACAATTGAACTTGAGTTGAAAAAACCTTTAGGCATTACCATCACAGTGAAGGGGTCAATTTGACCAAAGCATTACTGAAAAAATTGCCTTCTTTAGAAGTCATCTGAAATTGTAATTTATTTGTAAGGCAAAACAAACCATACATGCAAGGAAAGGCTACTAAATATAACTTAACCACCCTCACTAAAACCACTTAATGCAATGCATACACCATGCAATTATGCACTGCATTTAGTGATGCAAGAGAGACGTGCATAGTGAAAAAGCAACATAAAGCCACAAGGTAAGAGAGATAAGCAGCTCAATCATAGCGTATGCACAAGTGAGTCAAAATTAGAAAAAAAGAGGTGGAAAACAAGCATCACCTGTGAATCCCGTTGGATGTTGGTAGTGTCACTCATTATTGCTTTGGCTATACCAAAATCAATCAGTTTTAGGGAACCTTTGACAAGGAGGAAGTTAGCTGGCTTCAAGTCTGAGTGCACAATTCGTTCCTCATGAATAGTGTTGACAGCTAGAAGAATTTGCTGCAAAAGGTGTCACCAGAATGATCTCAGGTAATTTACATTGGCAGAGGCAAGAGGAAAAAAAAAAAACATTCCAGAAAGGAAATGGAGAAAAATGGCAGCAAGTATGAGAGATCGTTTTAATCTGATTATGAGTGATGATATGTGAATGAGACTTCAATTGATTACCCCTCCTCCCAAAACAAATAGATAACTGCTTTTCAAATTTTGTGTGAAATGTAATTAATTGATTAAGCAGCCAGAACACATAGAAGTGGGGATGTAGAAATCGAAGTTTTATTTACATACTTTCTGGATAATCCAAGCACCAGAAATTTCAATGATGGATCAAAGAAGGAAAAGTAGTTATATGGAATGGAACACACAGGTTCAAAGAAATGATAAACCATTTTCCAGGATACATGATAGAATTTGAAACCTGCCAATAAAATCGAAGCCAGTTGTCGTCTATAGTTTGGTTGTTTCCATCCAGTTCCTTCCACTTCTGAGACAACATGTGAGCCAAATCAATTTCCCCATATTCAAGCACCATGTATATACATCCATCATCCTTGACCCGGCCATCCTTATTACTGAAGGAGCCTTTCATAACTTCCTCAAGCAAAGCCTTGTCAGTCACCTAATCAAAAAATTGAGTGATTGAGTAAAAGTAAACTACAATAGAACATCAATAAAGAAATATTTTCCATACACCACAAACAAAAATCAACTCAAAAGAAAATCCTATTCTTTTCTTTCTAAAAATGTATATAGCCCAAGACCCCAAAAAATGAAGAGTATGTACACAAAACTGGTTATACACTGTATCCTCTTCCTCAGACATCCAAGAGAGATATGAAGCAGAAATAACTAACAGCAAGAACTGCAAAGTATCATACAGAAATATGTCATTGAGGATAGTACCTCATAATCTATAAGCTGTATGATGTTATCCTTTCCCTTCAGCCTATTTAGATACTCCATTTCTTGACAAAACCCATATGCAGTAGCATAATCACGTCCCTTGAGCTTGATCTTTTTAAGTGCATATATACTACAGTCTGATGAAATCACTTTATGCACCTCACTGCTTCCACCACTACCTATCTTGCCAAGACGCTGATAAAGCTTACCGTTGACTTTGAAAAACAAATCAGGGTCATAAGTTCTTTTCCGGGTACCCGATGCACCTTTACTACTTGCAGCCTTCTCACGTTTTTCCACCTTAGAAGACCCCAACTTCATATCTGAAGATGAGGTTATGGTTGTGGGAAGTGGAGCCTGTGTTTGTACAGTGGCAACATCCACAACCTCTTTCCCTTTCCCATCATCACCAGAAGTATATTTAGAATTGCCAGATTCCTTAAACACAACCCCTTGTTGCTCCTTAGATCGATTGCTCTCCTTAGATAACAACCCTGCATCATCAATACAAGAACTGGAAGCTCGGACTTCAGCTTCTGCCCCCCGATCAACCGACATTCTATTGGTTTCTTTTATGGAAACATCAACCGATTTCACAACCCTTTCAGTTATAGGACATGGATTAACATTAACCTCCCCCAAAGGCTCAGCAGCCACAATTGAGCCACCATCTTGACGCAAATGAGAATACCGTGTTGCTGAATTTAGCATTGGTGCTGAAGTTGAATGAACCGAGGTAGTTGTAGCACAAGAAGGTCCCAACACCGAAGATTGTGTTGTTGGCTGACTCAAAAAACTTCTGAATTGCTGCAAATGATCCTGAGTAACCACACTTCTCTTCGGTAGCACAGAACTCACTCCACTCTCACATTTCAAACTCGCGTCAAACCCTGCCTGCTGAACATTATCTTGCTGGATGCATCCAAGCGACGACGATGACGATGCTTCAATTTGGCTGCCTTCAACCCACTCCATTTCTGCGAATCCAAGCGAACTCATGTAAGAAGATAAATTTTCCAACTCAGTGGCCTTTCCATCTGCAAATAAAAACACATCGCAGGAAATGACAGCAACAAATTCGGAATACGCAAAAAACAGAACACCATAAAAAAAAAATTACCCTGCGAGGCAGCGTTGCTTGGAACTGAAAACTGGACTTTCTTCTGAGCGTCTAGGTTTTGAGCAGAGACGACGGTTATAAGCGAATCCTTGGAAGAAGCTTCTTCTTGAGAATTGATGGCATCGGAAGAAGAGGAAATGTTTGATGCTCTTCTTTGAGGAAATAGCGAGCGCTTTGGCCTTATGCAATTGGACTGCATTGTACCTGAAAAGGGGAGAAAGGAGAAACCCTAATAAGAGATTTGAAAAGCGAAATAGGAATTGAGTGAGTGAGTGAGTGTGAGTGAAAGGGAGTGTACGGACCGAGAGGACGGTGTCGTTTCAAGGCGGCTTGAACGTCGCGGAGGAGGTCCGTGGAAGAGGAATCCGGGTTAGGCTTCCCATCCATGGAGGAGGAGTAGGAGCAGTCTCCACCGCATTTCTATTCGCTTCTAATTCTAAAATTCCACTGAACAACACATCAAATCAAATTGAAATTCAATTCATCCTTTCGCGCTCCTCCTCCTGCTCCTGGGCCCACTCAACCCAAACGCTCTTTTTTGCTTTCTCATGGGCTTTCTATTTCTCTATCTTATTACTTGGGCTTATTACTCACCGTAGAAAACTTGGGCCTGTGCATAACCTTGTGGCTCTAGTTGGGGTTCGACTTTTGCATACTGGTTCTCTATATAAGTTCTGGTATTTTTTTTCTACACTTCCCATACTGCTGATCCAGAAGCAATTCTGGAAGTGCATGAAGCAGCTGCATGCCTGCATCCTACACTCCCGCAATTACTTCCTGTACTTGATTTCTAATGTAAAATTACACTTTTTTTGGATAAGCCTTTCCGAAAACTTTCAAAGGTACAAGAAACAAGGTATAGGCAGCAACTGCCTGAGCATATTGATTATTGGTCTTCATGGACAGGAACATCTGAACATGTATCTAGTTGCTACATGTGTGACAACTGAGAAATTGGCTGATATATTATAGTAGGGTTGTTGCTTTGTTAATGACTTATTTTTACTTGTATTCTTCTATCTTACATGTCATTGAAATATACTTTTTATAATGGAACCAAACTGATTGAGAATCGACTTGATAATTGACTATAAAGAGAAAAGCAATTGGCAAAAATTAATGGAAAAAAAAGACTTTTCTAATACTGAGGGATGTGAAAATATTTTTTTAAATGTGTAAATCATGGAAAAAAAATATTGTTTCCTTTTTCCTTTTCTATGAATTTTTAATTTCCCTTGGGTTAGGTTAGGATGCACCTTGATTTGAAGTTATTGTAATTGATTTCCTTTTTGAATCCTTGTTATATTGATCTATTTATTGAATAGATGCTTAATGTTTTTCCATGATTTACTCTTAAAGAATTTATCCATAATCTAAATCTTGTAATTGGGAAATTAAGGTTTAGACAATTCTAATTCAATAACCATGCAACTCTTAAGCCTAGGGATACCAAATTGTGGCTATAAATAGTATTAGGAGAAATATTGATTAGAATGTATTGTGTAATGATACGAGACCGTTGGTCAATGAATTAGGGGATAATGTTATTGGAGTTATTGTAATAACTATATAGGAAAAAAATATTAGAGATTAGATTTGCATTTCATGAATTAATGAATTTGATATCATCGAATCCAAGATTTCCTTTTAGGTTTTAGAGAAAGTTATCCGTGTGTTTTGTAATAACTATAAATAAAAGTAAAGGATAATAATCTCTTTTAATGTTGGATTGTACTGACCGAGGTATATTTTTATTCCCAATTTTACACATGGACATTTATACATTCCAGTATCTAGAGGGAAATCCAGAAAATGTTTAGAAATTATTATTTACAATAAAAATAGAATACAACCTGTTCCTTTAAAATTGACCCTCGCACTAGACTGCTATAATTAAATTTAACCACTCAATTTGAGCCTATCTACCAAGCCTCTTTTACCTTTAAAGGACATGTACATATACATAACTTCTAATTTACACTTTTGAAAATACAAGCACACTGTTAATATTTAAAAAAAGAAGAGAAAAGCAAGCAGAATGAGGCGCTTGCATGAGTAGCAAGAGCTCCTAGAAACCAAAGAGAATCTTTCCGGCTTCACATTATTTGCTTCCAATGGACTCGTGCACTGAAATACTTAACAGTTTATTCTGACAACTTTGTAGGGCAACTTGAATTGAAGCGGAAAGAATCAATTTTCAAAAGATACAAGTATTATACAAGCGGTTGCTTAGTGTGTTCTAAATATGCGTTGTTACAATTGATTTCAGAACAACTTGATTTTATATAATTAATTATAATTAAAATTAATTTTGAAGTAATGTGATTTTTATTTGGATAATAAATATTAGAAAGTGATTTTTTAAGTAAAAGGTGTTTAGATACAAATTAAAATTGATTTTAAGTATATAATTAGCATGATGGACTTTTAGTTATTTTGATATCTCTCTCTAATCTCTCTCTATAATTTAATAATTAACACACTTTAATAAACTAACCGCTAGTGGATCACAAATTTCCATCCGAGTTCAAATTGTTTTAACTTACTTTAAATTATAACATATAATGATTACAAAAATTATAACATATTCATTGATGAGGAAGCTGTGAGGTGATATGCCATCCAAGAATTAAACAACACAGAAATTTGTCAATAAAAACACTTGCGATCAGATGTAAGATGTTATCATGCCACTGTCCCTTAACCTATTTCTAATCCAGAAATTTTCCCCACTGAACCATTTTCACAAACACTTTGAGTACACCTATTAGGCCAGAAAGCAACATGAGTGTCGAGTGACAACTTATCCTCCATCCCTGTCTCAAAACATAATAAAAATCATAAAATAGACATCAAAGAAAGAGCAAAGTAGATAAATTATCAAACTCAAGAAACAAAATCGATTCTCTTTGCGTGAAGGCAACTCAGAGTTGCTTCACCTTAGAATTGATTCTTGGGACTGAATCGATTAGAAGAAATGGAACCAAACAGAACTTGCTGAAATCACATCGAGATAACAATTAGGCGTACGTGTCTGATGAGAAGGGACGCAGAATCAAACACACACTTAGATTTGGAAGATACAAGTACTAAATTTTTGCACCATTATTTGTAACATAATACATCAAAAGTGGTTGTGCTACTTGAGCAACATTAACAATAATCAAGACAATGCAACCTATTGTGGCAATATCACGAACAATAGGTTATAATATAATGTTAAATTCACTTCAAAAACGTTCTATTGGTAAGACAGATAACTACATTGTTTGAGTATTGATTGAGTTAAGATAATCTTCCTATTTAGGTTTTGTAATTTATTTATTTGTAGTTTGTATTTAAAGTGTTATACACACACACACACACAAAGCATTCATTTTTCAATAATCCAAATATTTATCCTTTTATTGTATATATCAATTTCTTTTTTATTAATTAGTCAGCATCTTCATGAATCTCCATCAGTGGCTTAAAGATGATACCGCACCATAACCTCTACTGCAATTGTGTTCCAACGGCTGCGTGAGCTTCATGAAGAACCCAGCATTTTTTCCACAACACTAGTCACCCTTATCCACCATCTATTGTGATAGTATTGGTGGTGCTACTTAATTAATTATGAGCCAATCCTGTGTTTCACTCCTTCATGAAGCACCCTTTTATTATTATCACTTTGTGCGTGGCTTATTAGTAGCTTCCCATGCCCACCACGTTTCTCACAATTCCTTCTAGTCACCAACTTGTCAACTTGTTGACTAAGACATTTGTCCAAGATTAGTGTCGTCTTCCTCACTGTCATCTTGAAGGGGCAATATATATGTTAACCTTCTACATATAATTGCCCATAACTGC
>CM023944.1:37694623-37734409 GCA_013407115.1 Glycine latifolia | reverse complement strand
ATATATATATATATATATATATATATATATATATATATATATATATATACGAAAAATAAAATTGACACTCATTTGAGGCATAACCCCCACCGAGTAAGAGAGAAATAACACTGATGGATATAATAAAAAATAAAAGAAGAAATTATAATAACAATGAGGGTTAAAAATATATAAGAGAAAGAATAGTATAAGTTTATTAATCCCACTATTGTGTTAAAAATTCTTATGAAATATATTAAGTTTATAAAATTTCATGCAATTAGAATAATTTTTCATCATTTTACTTTATTTTAACATATAATATACACGATATTTAAAATATAAGTAAATTTTTATTATAGATCACAAATATTTTTAAATTATCTAAAATATGATTTACTTAATTGTCAAGATAATATAACATGAATTAGAGTGATAAAATATACTTTTTGTAAGAAATGATCAAATATGTTATTTTACTAAATTTAACATCTCGTAATTTAATTCCATACCTTTATATATATATATATATATATAATAATCATACATTATATAATAAGAATAATTCTTATTTTTAAAACTTGAGAACTATAAATTTATGTCATACAAATGATTAATAAAAATTTAAACATTAATCAGTGAATAAATACTTGAAAAAGTCATAAATTTATGGTTAAATTAGTTTTTTATTCTCTAATTTATCTTTAATGTTCGATTTGTTCTTCTAATTTTTGAAATTTGTTTGATTTAGTTTTTTTAATTTTTTTGATTCAATTTGGTTTTTTTATTTTCAAAATAAGTTCAATTTGATCAATTTGAATGATCATATCGTTTAAATTTGGTTCTATAGTCTAAATTTATATTTTGTGGTGGTTTAAAATTATTATTGATTTTAAGCAATTATAAATTATAGCTTTTAAATATTGTTGGCCCAATTTAGATGTTAGAATCAAATTTAGTTGGTTTTAAAAATTAGAACAGTGAATAAAAAAAAATAGAAAATCAAATCTAAAAAATAAATTAAAAAACTAATAAAGTAATTTAAACTAAATTTATCTATCATTCAAATAAGATATACTAGTAGTAGTTTAAATTTATTGTTCTAACAAGCAAGTGTAGCCACTAGAATAACTACTTATATTATAACACATTCATTTTTCAATAATAGAAAAATCACACCTTCAACCAACTATTTTATGCAGCATTCTCCAATTTGAACTTTGAACCACTCACTCAGTGCCAGTGGCCACCGAATATCCTAATATAGTTTGCCATCTTTAGTTCTTCATTTGTCTGAGGATAGGACAATAACAATCAAATCGCTGCTTCCCACAGATTTATGATCTGTCTGTATTTCAAGGTTCTTTTATTGTCCTTCTCTGTTCATCACATCAAATTTCGTGCTCTCTTCTGTTACCTTGGAAAAATTCTGGCATGCAGTTGGAATAAACACTTTCCTTACTCCACCAGAGATCTTAACCATTGATTTCTCCTTACTCTTTTTTCATTTCTATAACCAATGGATGAGATATGCTCCTAGAGGCTACAAGATTACACAATAATTCTTCCTTACCTTTGGAAGCTATAGCCGTCACTTTCTCTGATGACCACAAGGGCCCAACATTACAACACAAACACAAAATCCTTTTTTAGTTGAACATTTAATTTTTTGGACTAGCTTGTCTTCGGGTTTTCCATTCAGTTTTTAGTTTTTCCGTTTAAAAATTGTAAGTTCACTTTAACTAACATACTCACTTCACGTGGTAATTTATTTAAAATTTAAAATACACTTGGTGCCTTGCTGCTATCTCTGTAATAAGTGGTCTCACTCAAGGCTCAAGTGACGCATGATAAAGTTTTAATCTTAATGTCTTACTAAAAGAAGTAAAAATTAAAATATGTATTTGACAGGCTACCTTCAGCTTTCAGAGCAAAGAGATTTTCATTTACCTGGCGTAAGTGTAAATCGCAAGCTTAGTAAACAATAATTACTAGTAGTACTTTATTACTACACTACAAAACCTTTAGTTTCAGAAACTATTTACACACCAATGGCTATGTTTTGTGTCAATGCTTTTTGCAATACAAATTATACAATGCATAATGTTTATACAGATCCAATTTCCAGATGCAATGGTACTACACAAATTAATTAGCGGTTAAAACAACTTTTCCAAAAATTTTGAGGGAAAGTATTACTGATTTTTATGTTAATTAAAGTAACTGGCTTTATTCCATAGCATATGGGCTTGCATGATTTTGAGGTAGAAAAGGAATCTAATAAGCAGCTTTTCCCTATAAGAGGCACCATTATGGGGTAATTAGTGGAATACCTTGCAAATGGTGCAATGCGTTTAGCCCGAAAAAGTCCACCACCATGGGCTTAGAATAACGACAAGCTTAATTAATTATCAACTCTCTCTTCCCATAAACTTGTGTTGGGTTGGGGTTCGGAAGGAACCTGATGTTACTCTTGAATGCATTTTCTAGCTGTGATACGTAAATGTTATATGTCCTAGTAAGTACAATATTAATCAGTTAAGAATATCTAGATCTGTTAAGATATGGTCTGTGTGTCAGCGATTATGGGAGATTGATTAAGCCAAGGTTTCTTGTAGGAGTACGTATCTTAAACTAACATTTTTAAAGGTAGTACCATTCCAAAATAATTATTGTTTTAAATTATTTTACACATACTAAAAATAATAGTAAATAGATAAAAGAGATTAATAGTTTTATAAAATTAATCTTATATTATTATTAATTTAGTCACAAATTTTGTTGTCTATTATTAATATTATAAGAGATATAAGTGAATAAAAATAATTAATGTTATATTTAAAAATAAAAATAAAAATTATTTTTGGACAATTTTTTTTACAATTATAATGGAATGGAGAGATTCTTAAAAATGTTCATTTAATTCATCTTCCTATAATGTTGAGAAATTAACGGCTTCAGAAAGCTCATAGGTACTGATGTGTTCAAGAATTCTGTATTAAAACTCCTATACACATAAATGATGGAAGAAATGTCTAGGTTATAAAATTGGCAATCTCAACGGAGGGCAAAGACAACCCAGCTTATACACCAACTTCAATTATGTATCGCATTAATATCTTAAATTTTAGCACCAACATAATCTACTTTTTTATTTATTGAAACGTGATTTTCTGCTGGATAAAATAATGGAATACTTTTTTTTATTAGCCAAGGTAAATAAATATATATTGCTACGAGTACCAGGGGTACTCAACCAAACAATGGAAGAATGGAAGTGAAAAATGTAATTCTGCCAATGTCATTTAAGTTACTCTCTTTTTTGTGGTCAGTTTTCATCGTTACACCATCCCCCTTTCCTCCCAAAAGAAAGAAAAAGGAACCACGGGGGACCATTATATCAGCAAATAATACTAAACACAAATGTAAATTTTCTGTGTTGCATATCTTTGTACGAATGACTCAAGCCAAATCATAACTACTTAGAAGGGACATTTGGAAGCTGAGAGTCAAAAGAAACAGAAGAAAGGAAACTTAACAAACTAGCAATTAAAAGAAATATCGTGTTACATACATTTGCTTCAAAAAGGATTATACTAGTAGTAGATAGGTTAATTTAACTTAATTTTTGGTGGCAGCAATTTTTAATGTCCATTAAAGATCAAACTGTCATTAAACATGAAATTCAAGTACTTTAGTGCCCGTGGGAATTAGGCAATAAAAGATGGTCAGTTATGATATTCACAAAATGTTTTATCCAAAGAGACACAGCATAAAAAGGCGGGGGGACCCGTAGGCCAATATCTCTTTACTTTTCCCACTATTTAGAAAATAAAAAGGACTCTTCAATCTAGAAAAATCAACGGTGAAAAACACTCATCATAAAGTCATATATCTCCCCACAGCAAGAAGAACTATAGGTTCCTCAAAGCTTCAATCTTAAGATCCCCGTTCACATGTCACATATACACTACACCTTGTTCTAAAAAGCCATCATTTACTAGCCAGAAGAAACTTCCATTCTTTCCACAATGAGCAAACCCAAAACTCAAAGAAAACCAACCATTACCAAACATGTCAGCCAAAACCAAAACCAAAATCAAGAGCCACAGAAAACAGAGAAACAACCTTCATGGGTGGTGAGAGGCCTACTAGCTTGTAGAAATGTGCAAATCCAACAAAATCAGCAGCAGCAGAAGGAAGCAAAACCACCCCCAGAAGCAAAAGAAAACAGGAAAAAACAGGAACAGAGAAAGCTGCAAGAGGAACGAGTCCCCGAAGAAAACAGCAAGAAATGCAAGAAGATGAAATGCTCAGGATCGCTTTGTAACAACACTAAGATCACTGCAAAGCCTGAGACAGCAACCCCAGATGTTCACAAGAAAAGGTTGTTACTAAGTGGGTGCACCAACAAGAACGATGCTTCCAGCAGATCCATGAAAGCACCTCTCAATGAACTCAATGGAACCGTGTCAGCCTCTTCTTCTTCTTTGTCAGCATCTTCAACTTCTTCTGGTGGTGGCTCTTTCAGGGGAATGCCATTCAAGAGACTCTCCGGTTGTTATGAGTGTAGAATGGTGGTAGACCCAGTTCTTGGCTTCACTAGAGACCCTTCTCTAAGGAGTAGCATTTGTTCTTGCCCTGACTGTGGTGAGATCATGAAAGCTGAAAGCTTGGAACATCACCAGGCTGTCAAACATGCAGGTATCATATCATAATAAGCACTTTTAACCGAAGAAAATAAGTTTTTCTCTTCGATTTTAAAGTATTTTTTGGTGTATCTGGTTCCAAGTTTTGAATATGATCTTAAGTCTTAAGAAGTTAAGGGCTATAGCTTTCATTATTTGTTAGAGTTTTCAAACATGTTATTTTTCCCTCTATCTTCTTCAAAATTAATTTCCATGAGTTGATTTTAATTCGTTTTACTCTTATTTTTTGCTACAAATATTCGCGGTAAAGTTTATTCAAGCATAGCTGGTACGATATGATATATTATGTGATATGTGCTCATTTATATAAACACCATAATTGACATATTGATATGTGTGCCATCTATGGTTTTAATCATGACACCAATGTACCATAACTTACTATATGTTTCACTTTACTATTTTTTTCCCTGTTACCAATTTCAGTTTCAGAACTTGGTCCAGAAGACACCAGCAAGAACATAGTTGAGATAATATTCCACTCCAGCTGGCTGAAGAAGCAATCTCCAGTGTGCAAAATAGACCGCATCCTCAAGGTCCACAACACTCAGAAAACCATAACCAAATTCGAAGAGTACAGAGACTCCATAAAAGCCAAGGCCACAAAGCTCTGCAAGAAGCACCCTCGTTGCATAGCAGACGGCAACGAGCTTCTCAGGTTC
Organism: Glycine latifolia; assembly: GCA_013407115.1. Lineage (NCBI taxonomy): Eukaryota > Viridiplantae > Streptophyta > Magnoliopsida > Fabales > Fabaceae > Glycine > Glycine latifolia. The sequence goes on along the minus strand of CM023944.1, from coordinate 37,729,059 downwards.
CACTGCACCTCCTTCAATTGCTCCCTGGGCCTAAACGGTTCCTCCAACTTGTGCAACTCGATACCACAGTGCAACGTGTGCAGCATAATCAAACACGGGTTCAAGGTCACCGGAGGAGCCGGTATCTTGACGACGGCGACGAGTGGAAAGGCTCACGACAAGGCGGTGTGTGTGGACGAGAGTGAGGAGAAGAGGGCAATGCTGGTTTGTAGAGTGATAGCAGGCAGGGTGAAGAAGAATGCAGAAGGTGGCATGGAGGAGTATGATTCTGTTGCTGTTGCTGGTGCTGTTGGAGCTTATTCTAATTTGGATGAGTTGCTTGTGTTCAACCCCAAAGCTATATTGCCTTGCTTTGTTGTAATCTATAGAGGCTTTTGATATGTGCTGTGAGGTGAATTAATTTCATTTCCTTTGTTTTGTTAATTAGCTCTTTTAAAAGTTGTAGCATCATCTTGTGTTAAGGGGGAGTATCTGATCGGTCTCAGATCATTTTTGTATGCGTTGGTGGGTATCACTAACTCTCCAATCCATGGCAGACCTAATCAACGACTGTATATTATTACTACTACTACTACAGCAATTATTAACCACATAATAATCCTATTTATGTGTCTGTAGATTTAGCTTTTACAAGAAGTGGCTTTACTTTATCCATTCAATGCATGTACGGACAGAACATATAATCTTACTTCCACCATGAAGTTTGCTTTATTTATCAGCTTAATAATTTGACTCCATCAAACTACTATTCTTCTGAGACAGTCAAACGGGAAGTTTAAGTAGAAATGTATTCTATTGAGAAAATTACGACTTGTTTGTTTACATTTTTTAAAATTTGTTACTTCGACATCTTTGAAAGGATATATCCCATGGGCACATTTTTGTTTTCCAAAAATTTGTTTCCTAAGAATAATAATAGAACACTTGAAGAAACATTTCTTAGTTATTTCTGTTTTTTAGTTTTTTAATTCAAATGAGAAATTGATTGTTGAGTAATGTAAAATTATTTAGAAAAGTTTTTAAAACAAAAAAATAATTGAGAAGTAACTCAAACAAGTCCAAAGTTTTCCATTGTTTTTTTAAAACAATCTCATAGAAAGGGATTTGTGGAGGGGGAGGTCAACAATCTTGTATATCCTCAACGCTCAATTTCTCCAACGATAAATAAAAAAGAAGCAAACGGTCTGAAAATTGAAAGAAGAAAAAAAGACTATCCTTGAAAGTTCCGAATTATTCTCTTATCTTTCTATATTTTTGTAAACTTTACATAAAGGTAAGCGAGTAGAAAGCATTTTATAATTTAACCCATAATCGCAAAAAGGTTGCTTACATCTACCATTCTCACATCTCACTTAGTGGAAGCCCCCGGTAACCCTTTTAGTTCAGAAAACAATGGTCAGGGTCAAAAGCCAAGTCTGTGTGTAACAAGAAAACACAGGTCAATGGGACAATGGCGAACACACTCTAAAGACTAAGGACACTTCTAATATGCATATATATAAAACTAAGGGCACATCTTATTCTAATCCCTTCTTATTGAAACCACATTGTTTCGGCTTGTTGTTTTATTAAAGTACTCGTTTTCTCTTTAAGCTGTGTTTTTTTATTAGAAATCTAGATTTGTGTGATGTGGTATGTTTCCATCGAATCCGGAACAAGTTGACTCATGTTTTGTACTCATTGTATTATGATTAAGGATTGCATGGGCTTAACAACCACCGCCAATGTCAAGAGAATTGTGAATATTAAAACACAAATTACTAAGAACTCTTGTTTTCTTTGGCACTGATCATAAGCCACGTTATGATGTAGCTACCTGGTCCATGTAAAAGATCGCAAATTACTAAGAGGTCTGCTTGAGCTTAGATTACTCATTACTGCACATAGTGACCTCTGACCATTATTGACATAGCAAACAAAATATGGCGCGAAAAGAGTGGGCAGAAAAGCATTTTGGCGTGGGAGTTTCGCGGTAATTTTTGGCTTTTTGCAGTGTTTACTAGTAATTGGAAAGTGTGAAGGAATCAGAACTTGACATGCCATGCTTGTTTGTTAAGATCGAAACAAAAATAAAAGCTATAGTAGGAAGTCAGAATAAAGTGCGAGTCGGGAGACAAAAGTGGGTGCAATGATTGAGAAAGAAATAAACATGGCACGAGAATAAATTCCATGGAAGGCTTCAAAAATTAAATTCCATGTAATTAAGACACTGCCACTGCCACTAGCATGCACGGTGGAGACGTTGCACCGCAATGAGTCGGCCTTATGCAGGAAGCATTCGGTGACTGTGAGTGATGATGAGATGAGGAGGTGGGGTTCACCATTTAATCTTCTCTTCTCTTAAGTGGGACCCACCCATGTCCCTAGTGTTTGCATAGTGCTCATGATGAGTCAGGTTCATATGGTTTGGACTGTAATGTTGCACTTGCTAAGTGGCTTACCAAGTTCTCCTAATTTAGGTGCCCCCACTTGTTCAAGATTTGCAACCAATACGAAGCAGATAATGTGGCTTGGAAAGACCAAATTGGTGCATTATATAGTTCCAATCACGGCCAAGCCTAATACATAACATTGAAACATGAATGGCCTTCAAGTCAATAAACATAGTAATAGAAAGAAAATTTGTGGCTTTAAAAAATTGTTGCAAAACAAACAATGAGCAACGTGTTTTTATCGTTGTTTCCCTCGGACCAGGTACTCAGAATTCCCTCTGATCAAATAATCCAAAAAGTGGTAGACATAGCTTGAGAGGTTCTTGTCAACCCCCAACATGTTATCGTTGCTGCTTAGTGGTGTCTCAATCTGTACTCAAACTAGGGCAAATAAGACGGAACAAGAGAAGACAAAATAGAAAGAAAGTGATAATGTTAGTCCGCGGTGGAATTCCCAAAATACAGAACTATTCATGCAAGATAAGTCAACTCCAAGCCAAATGTATCATCAACTTACTGTTCTGTCCAGTTTCAACAACCTTCATTTCTTTTTATCCACTTTATTACTTAATAAGATACAGTAATACATAGATTATCAAATGTCTTTAGTATTCCCATTTATGTTAAAATTATTTTTAACCTCCAAAATAGGCAGATAAACATAGACAAAATTTTATTTCAAAAGTGGACAAATAAAAAGAAAAAAAAGAGTCGACCTAAACCAGTAATCAAGCCTAGCCATTAATTCATTGTCATTGTCATTTTCGTCTGTATTAATATCATAATCTTAAATCTCTCTTAGAATTATGCATTAAGAGAATTCACTGTAAAAAGAAAAAGAACTATAACGCTTAAATAATAAAAATAAAACGACAAATGCTAGCTACATACTCTTCATTAATTCATTCACTAAGATTCAATGCTCTACATAAAGGGTGCTTAAAAGAATGTGTTGCCAGTCTTTCTTAAATAATATAGGCCGATCTTACAATATGCTAAAAATGTCAAGCTGCTTAACCATGCTAAAAGATGAGCTGAGACCTTATGACTTCTGCAAAACAGCAATGAATGCAGCATTAAAAAAATTCAGAAAAGGTTAGTTTGTTTAATTACAATACTAGTGTATAAAAAGATCAAGTACACTTAAAAAATACCAAAAAAAGGTACTAATATAACTATTAGAACTATTAACAATTTTTAAGACACACTTGCAATTTAAGTGGCATGGGTGACACTGACACATCTGATTTTAACCAAGTTTGAGTTTCTTAAATGAGTGCTTATTATCAAATGTAAGTGGTTAATTGAATTAGTATGTTGTATATGATTAATTATTATGTAGTTAATATGAAACTGAAAATGATTAATGAAAACCAAATATAATTAAAATTATAAGTGAACAAAGCTATTGAAAGTACAATTGTATTTACCTTTTTAGTTTGTACCCTTTTGTTGGGGGGAGGGGGAGGGGGGGGGGGGGGGGGGGGGGGGAAACATTGAACTTGTGAAACCTCATGGCAATAGCAAGTACAAAAAGCATATCGGATTGAATTGCTGCGTATACTTAATCTTGAATTCTTTGGTGTAGTACTGTAGTATCTTCCATCTAAATGTCCTTTAAAATTTGAGACTTCTGTGATTTTACCTTCTAATTGAACTGACAGTCACCAAAACATAAAGACTGTTTCACAGTACAAATTTCAGTCACATAACATTCCTTATAAGTTGGAAATCAGTGACTTGTCTGGAAATATCTTATTTAGGAGGAATTAAGCTAGTTGTACCAGACCATTCACAAAACCAGCATACTCAACTAAAGATCTCGATCCAGCTTTTTCCAGCTTCTTTTATACCTACTTTTTTGACAGATTCTCGTACTTTGCTTAAATTATCCCACATTCCAAGTGATGCATAAACATTTGACAGCATTATATATACTGAAGCATCTTCTGGTGAGGTAGCAAGAAGATGCTCCGCAACAATATTTGCAAGATGTCGATTCTTATAAGTTCCACAAGCACCAAGTAAGGAGCACCATATGGTTTTGTCAGGCTTATATGGCATGTAATTAATCAAGTTTCTTGCTTCTTTAAAACGTCCTGCTTGAGCAAATATATCAACCATACAATTGTAATGTTCTGGGAATGGTGTCAATCCATGCTCTGTTTCAATAGACTTAAATATAGTCCACGCCTCTTCAACTAGGCCTGCATGTCTACATGCAGTAAGAACACCTAGAATGGTGATTTCGTTTAGTTTTGTACCTGATTCTATCATTTCATGCAGAAGACTAATTGCCTTGTCTGCTCTTCCATTTTGTGCACATCCAACAATAATCCCAGTCCAACTCATGGTATCAATTTCGGAAAGACAGTGAAACAAAGCTAAGGCATCCTCAATCTCACCACATTTTGCATACATATCAGTAAGAGCAGTTGTAATAACTCTCTCTGATTCATACCCCTTCTTAAGACAGATAGAATGAATTTGCTTGCCACTTTGAAGAGATGCCAAACTTGAAGAAACTTTCAGAACAATTGAAAGGACAAAATTATCAATCTCAAGATCCAAATGAACCATATCCAGAAAAAGGGAAAAAGCTAATGTACCTAAACCAAATCTAGCACAACCAACAAGCAAACTAGACCAAACCACAACATCTTTATTTGGCAACCTTTCAAACAATCTTAATGCATTGTTAATATTTCCCTGTTTCGCATATAGATCAATAAGAATGCTTCCAACAACATAATCCAACTCATAGCCACCAGTGATGACCAATCCATGCACTTGAGATGCCAACCTCAAATTATCAAAATAGATGCAGACCTTTAATGCATTACTAAAGGTATACGAATCAAACTGTGCACCAGAATGATGCATACGAGCAATCATACTGAGAGCCTTCCACCAATCACCATTGGCAACATACCCAGAAAGCATAGAATTCCATACTGCCAAGTTTTCAGCAAGAGGAGAGTTCTTATCAAATATATTCATTGCTTGATCTAATAGCTTACAATTCGAATACATGTCAATCAATGCTGATATACAATAGAAGCTACACTCAAACCCTGACTTTATAATACAACAATGAATCTGTCTCCCCATGGTTAACTCTCCAAGAAGACTGCATGTTTTGAGGGCACATGGGAATGTGAATGCATCAAGTTTAAGGCTCTTCCCATGCATCATAGAAACAAATTGCAACGCATGGGGGCTAGCATTATCTGCAAGACCAGCAATGATGCTATTCCAAGATGCAAGGTCTGGTTCTGGCATTTGATCGAACAGATTCAACGCATCCCTCATCAGACCCTGTTTAGCATGTCCAAGAATGAGGGTGTTCCATGAAGTGGAATTTTTACACGGAATTTCACAGAAAACTCTTTTTGCATCCCTCAAGCTCCCACATTTGACGTACATGTCCAAAAGGGCATTCATCAGAACAGTGTCAAACTCTAACCTAGCTTGAGATACATGTTGGTGGACCAACTTGCCCAATTCAACATCACCCACGAGACCACATGCCTTGAGAACCGCAGAATACAAAAACTGATTGGGTTGCACAGTTTTGGATTCCAGCATGTGGTTGTAGATGGTAAGAGCCTCGTGGGGTCTCCCAGAATTGGTGAATGCAGAGACCATTGTTGTGTAGGAAATTATGTTCCTCTGAGGCATTTCGTCGAAAAGGGTTCGTGCATCATTGAAATGGGAACACTTGGCGTAGACAGAGATGATGTTGTTTAGGAGAAAAACGTGACTGAAAAGGCCAATTTTTATTATAAGAGAATGGAGTGATTTGGCATGTTTGATAGCTTGAAAGCGTCCACAAGAGCGTAAAGCTATCTGGATTTGGTTTAAATCCATTGCCAACCCATTACGCATTGAATTACCATACTGTAAGCATTGCAGAGGATAAGAGGACTAAGACGACGATCGTCGAAAGAGTGCCTTGAGTATTTTGACACTAATTTTTTTTAAAACAGCTAGAAAATTTGTGAAGAATGGTCTAATTCTCACACGTTGAGAGTTGTGTGAAAGATATATGAACATATTTATATCAAAGGTAAAAAAAACACTTCCCGGATATTTACTGAAATGAACTCATAATAATGCAACGGCCATAGCTTTTTCTTGACTGCACCATAGCAAAAAACATAAGCCTTGTAATATACTAGTAGAATAGTAGTAATTCTTTTCAACTCTTTTTAAGAACAAATTTATTTAACTCTATTTTAACTTAAATTAAATCAATAAAGATTGTTTTAACTTGATAACAACTCATATTAAAATAAAAATATTCATCTTATGTGTGTTCATAATTCCACGAAAATTAATTATCATTTTCGATATAGATTACTTCGTACCAATATATATTTAATAAAAAAAAATTTAATTTTATGAAAAATTAATCAATTCATATTGACATTTTTTATCCTTGGTATTTGATAAACTTGTTTTTAAAAAAATATTTTTTTAATTTCTATTAATATAGTAAAAAAAATTGGGCCAAAAGGACACCTCTACTCACACAAACAACATTGAACATAGAGAAAATAAAATACAAAGTACTAAAGTTTTGGATTGTGCAACATCTTAAAATAAAAATTTCATAGAAAAGTTAATTCTATCCTCTAGGTAGTGATTATTAAAAGAATAAATAATATGTGCACGGATAAAATACACATTTTTTTACTGTCATTGAATCTCAAATCAACTTTTATAATAACTAGCTTACATTTAAATATTTTTTATGTGTTGACAATGAAATTCATAACGATGCATGCAAGCTAAACTCTTAAATCTTAGCCTAAATGAATGATTCTAAATCTCACTGTGCAATCAACTACATGAATCATACAATACCATTCAACTCGATTATAAATCAAAACTTGACGGATGTGTTATTTATCATGAGATCCTTCTTGATAATTTTCTCTAATTAATATTTTTTAATCTTCTCACCGTAACTCTTAAGACCTTCTTTGTATGGTATATATTCAAACCACCCCCTCATCCAGTTTTACACTAATTTCTTTTCTTATACAATCATTTTGAATTTCAATCAAAGGGCAGGAAAATATATGTAGCCATCACATTTAAATATCCAGAAGAGGGAAAAAGGCTTAAGGATCTCTAACACTATGATAACGGGTAAAAATACTCTAAGCTTAGGGGAGACGTCTCTGTTTAAAGAGCAACAGAAGTGAAAATCAAAATACAACTCCTTAGTTGTCTGAGTTGGGCTATATGATATATCCTTTCCTGGAATGCTAAGTGCACTCTTCCCATTCGCATCTTAGCATGGTAAATGTAAAATATGGAATATGCACAAAAAATCTTCATGCAGTAACACCCTACCCCACGTATTGCGACGGTAACAATTCTTACAACTCGGGCAGACCCATTGGAAGTCGAAAAACTAGAGAAATGAAAATAATTCAAATCTAACGGCAGCAAATGTAAGAGAGAGCAAATGAGGCATGACATTCATTTATCAAGAATGTTAGATTGTGACAATTCGACTGGAGTGAGATTGCCGTAGACAGCTACATTCTGGTAAAGGGTACATGTAGGCAGAAGTTTTCAGTCAATTTTTCTCTCTCAGGGAACCATGATTCCTTTACAGTCACACTCACCAGCAACCATAGCTTCCATCATTCCATAGCCGGCAAAGGGAATTCATAGACCCTGGATTGCAACGCGTGACTTTTCAACAGTAATTATAACGACAACTGAGTAGTGGATCATCATTGTGTTTGTGTTTAAAAAGTCATGTAACTAATAACCATATTCCACTTTTTGCATGGCCTAAATAAGATAAACTCTTCAACTTGAATAGCAGTAGGGGAAGGGGTGGCGCTTCTTGGAAGTTGTCAACGCAATGAGCTACCTCTACCAAAACATTCAAGGCTGACAGGACTATAGCAGTTCACATAATTTTCCCCAATATATTTATATCATTATTGAAAAAAGAAAAAAAAACTTTATCGGTCGAAGACACCTTTTATTTATATTATCAACATATGAAATCAGTAACAACGGTATTTATTGATTACTACATATGAAGCTACAACAGTTCATGTATCTAGCGAGAAGGGTCAATATCCAGTCAGACATCCGTAACATCTAAAAAGCACCAACCCTATCACGCGGAATCAGGCGCAATTCTGAACCATGTTTAAGGAAGACATTGCCTGAAAAAATGAAATATACAGCTTGTCAAATGAAAGATAACAACTACCATCAACCTATGCATAATACAATTTCATTTAATGTCATGTTATATAGGAGCGCATGATTGCAACTACAAAACATGTGAACCAAGCAATCTCAACATACCCATTTCAAGTATATTATTAAATTTAACCAGAAAAACACCATCCCAAATGTTTGGATGACATTGTTTTTATTTTAGCCTTGTGTAGTAACTTTTTAAGGACAAAATTGTGGCAGTAAACCATTATTTGAAGAGGAAAATATAATGATTCTGCAAACAAAGCAGAAAGTTAAAGAAACAGATGATAAAGCACTGCCATACCTGCGCTCTGCTGGGGATTTATGCCAACACCATCTGCATGCATACAAAGGAACAAATATGAATGTAGCAGATCTAAGATGAATATTATTAAAACAAGATAGGCTTTCATAATGAAAGGTTGACAGTCAATAATATACATAAACAAAAATACTCTTAAATTTTGTAATTCTTCATTCACTGGATTAATCTAACTTAATAGTATTGGTAGCTTACATTTCCCATATTTCTTTTCCTTCTTAATGAACAGTACTACACTTTTAGTAGTGCATCAATAAATGCCAAAGGTCACAACATATGATGGGCTCACCAAGCCAGTACTAATAACTAATTTGTCAATCAGCCCCAATTAAATCTCAATCCATTGGAACTTTTCGTTTTTTGGAAGAGAGAAGATCTCATTTGCACTGTAATTTAAGATCTAAGAGGACATAACAGCAGCAGCTGAGTTGATTGAGGATACAGAGATAAGATATCTTGTCAAGATGTTGCCACTATGAATCATGTTAACTTTGAATATGTTTACCAGCAACTTAACTAAAGAATATAACAAAACCTAAAGATTATATAGATTACAAATTTTAAAGGGTCTATAGTTACAACTTACAAAATGCCCTAAATAACTTTAATACATGCCTAAAGAAAAGAAAAAGAAACAACTCAAATTTGTGCTAAACACATAAGCCAGACACTACTTAGCTTGTAAAGGAGACAACCCTTAAAAGTGAAGAATACAAGGTATGAAATGAGGCCAATATTTTGGAGCTGAGATGTACAAAGTTTCCAATAATCTAATAATCATAACATTTTCAGCTGCCTTTAAAAATCAGCCTCATTCCCTCAATGCCTTCCTTACTATATTATGAGTAAATACATAGTTTTCTTCAAAAGTGGCAACCTTTGTTGATTTAGTACCTAAAATTTGCATGTATACAATAATTTATTTCTCAAATTTTTCAACTTGAAGACAAAAGAGTATTCTTTCGTAAAGTTGACCAAATTTGAGTACTAAAATTTGTCATAAAATAGACAGATTCCGGAATTACATTGTTATCTACATGTAAACTGTCAATTACCAAATCAACACAATTTGCCACTTTTAAGGATGAAATTGTATGTGTAGTTAGAATGTATACAATTTAACTCCAAATCTATATATTTCATAACGAATCAGTTCTTCCTTCATGCAATTGACCAAATTTGAGGACTAAATTTGTTATGGCATTGCTAGATTCGGGAATTAAGTTATATACACAAAAGTTTTGAAGGGATAAATCAACGTAGGTTGCCACGTTTAAGGACAAAATTGTATATTGACTCTTGTAAATTTTTTGTCTCATTTTAACTTTGTTTCATATTTGTGAATACAAATCAGCTGAAAAGTAAAAATAAAGTACATAGAATGTGACACTTATGTAATCAACGATAAAAGAAAGTATTTTCTTAATCCAAAAACAGTGCGGTGTAGCCAAGCCTTTGTAATCCCCCAAAGGCTAAAAGCTACCTAAGGAAGGAAAAACTCGTGAAAGGCACCCACCATGTATTCAATTTTCACCACCACACAACCACAACACGATTTTCCAAATTACGAGAAACCCTAAATATCCTAAAAATCGCAACATCATCAAAAAGGATAAAGAAAACATTGATCTAATAACTCAGGATAATTAGTTACCGTTGGTGATGATAGCGCTGGTCTGGGGCGGGACTTTGAATTCTTCGGCGGCGAATTTGAGAACGGCAGTAAAAGGCGCAGCCTCTGGAACGCTAAACCTGAAAGAAATTCAGAAAATCGAGATTAGGGAAGAAAAAAAGCGAGATTTGGGAAATTTTTTGAGATTAAGATATATACACTTTGAAGGGTAACTTTGGATCGGAGGTGAGTGTGACTTTGAACGAAACCTTTCCACCACCCGCCATTTTCTTCCAATGATCTGCCAAATTCCCCTTCCAACGAAACACTTTGATGGGGATGATATTCTTCAGCGTAGTTCTGACGCAACTGTCGTTTTGTTCAAAACGACATACTAAGGCTGAACGGTGGGGTGAGCCATATTCTAAAAAATAAATAAATAACATTTTTTAAATTACATTTTCAATTACTCAAATTACTATGAGTACTTTTTTAAATTAAATATTTTAAATAATTAAATTATATAAAAATTTAATACGAAATAGTTTATACACGAACTGAACACCGATATTTTCAATAAGATACCAAGCAAGTATGATTCCTTTTATTTTTCTTTACAATCAAATTGAGTATGTTCTTTTCTTTTCTTTTTTAAAATTATAATCATTTTTAATAATTAATGATAAATATTTTTTAGATGATGATTAAATTTTTAATAATTAATGATCAATATTATTTCAATATTTACTTATTCAAAATATAAATATAATATTTCCGCTATTCGTAGGACATGTAAATATTAGAAATTAAATATTAAGAATGTCAATACTCTCTACAAAATCATCTTCTATGATATGTAAATTTAATAAATAATTTTTAATAGAACCTTTCAAATCCTTTTCAACTTTACAGTTATTGTTTGCTTTTCTATAGGCGTTTTTTTTATTAATATATGTATTTAAAAAATGTTTAAAAACTAAAAAGCATGATGCATAGTTATTTATAAATAAATATTAAAAATATTTAAAGAAATAACTTAACCTATATATTATCTTGTTAATAGAAAAATTTGAATATGACTATGTTTAGTAATGTAAAATAAATTTATATTATTAAATAATCACAAATTATTGTTAATATAAATTTTTAAGATAATTTTATAAAAACCAACAAATTTATTATACATGAATAAATGATAACATTAAAACTATTTTTATAATGCATAATCTTTTTTTCATAAATTATTTTGCAAAATTTTATAAAATTATTCAAATAGGTAGAAATATATTTTAGTAGTAATTCGTAATATCTTCTTTTAAGAGATAATTTGTAATATCTATTTATCATTATGTATATTATTTACAATAAAAAGTGATTATTGAGTAAAAAGGTAAGAAAAATAATAATAAATTTTAATAGAATAATTATTTAAAAAAACTTGATTTGTTATAAAACATAAAAAATGAGTCATAAAATTGAGTAAAATATTACGTTACTCTTGAAAACAATGATGCATACCGTAAAAAAAAAAATGATACAAAATTGTCAAAGTGTTACGTACTAACTAAGGCCAAAGCCAATTTAACAAAGTTACAATCTGGTTTGTTCTGATCATTTACTACGCGCACCTGCCACATAACAGGAGGGAAAATGCATGTCCACTGATATTGTGCATAAATATTAATTATTAAATACGTACTTACCAAGGCCACGAACACCCACTCTTATAGGATCAAGAGGGATGCCTCTATAAAATGCGTTGTTTTTTCTCTCTAGAGAAATAACCTCTACTCGTTACATTCACTCAGCTAGGAAAAGAAAATGAAAAGAAAATAGATATCACAATAAAAATCAAATCCACATATACTCGTATGATTTCAATTTTGACAAGAAAAACTCATTTTGATTAAGGTCAGATTTGGATTTGAGTTTTTCTCAATTAAGAATGTGGATTGAAGTTTTGGTACATCATTCTCCACTCAGTTTGTTAGTATACTAAAACACTAGAGTGAGGGTGACATTTTCTAAGTGTTGTTCTTTTTGTAAGGGTTGAATATCCCTTATTTCCTTTATCTTCTTTCATAACAATATTTTCTTTTGCTGATAAAAAAAACATTATTAGAGTTTATTCAAAATTTTATTTATGTCTAAAATGGATTTTATGATAAGAAAAATTATAAATTAATAAAATAATTTATTAAAATTATGATAAAGTTTATTTGAATTTGTTCTCTCAAATTTCTTTGGATGTAAATTTACTTATTAAATTATTATAACTAATTATATTTACCATTTTTTAAGTGATCATAAAGTTAATTTATTTAACCTTTCTTTTAAATATTATTGATCTTAGTTAAGACTTTATTAGTTTAATTTTGACACATTTTTTTCCTATAGTAATAGTTGCTATAATTGTTAATATAATAATTTACTATTTTTTAATTTTAAATAACATGGCACAAGCTTTTTACCAAGTGAAAGAAAAACAAATACAAATATATGATGGTAATGCAATAAAATAAAAAGGAATGGAGAATGATGTTGACTGATTGAGAAAATGCATATATAGAAGCTTTTTTAACAGGAACAGAGAAAGTCATAATCCAATTAAAGACTTTTATTAGAAAAAATAGTTAGTTATTTTTATTAGACTAATATTATTGTCAATCTTAGCCTCACTTGCATCTAAAATTTGGACAAATAATTATTAGTGACAAATTTCACTTTGAGATTCTTGTGACACAAAGGTTCTTACTATGAATTGAGAAGGAATCATGATTCACATTTGAGAAGGGAATGTGAACGATTATAATATTTTAGAGAAAAATGTCCCTTTTTTTTTTGGTAAAATAGAAACATATCACTAATTGTTCTTCCATTTCAAGATCACTCCCTTCAACTCTTAAGTGATTATCTCAACACTTTAGAGAGTCAAATCTTAAAATACTTAACTCAAACACCCTTACCAAAGAAGCATAAAACTTATTAAATAAAACAACATAATTAGTATACACATGTGTGTATTTTCTCTAAGCAACAAAAAGTTCATATATTTTGGTTTTAAATATAAGTAAATTTTAATTATACTACATTTAATGAAATTATCTTTAAAATATGATTTATTTAATTGAGATTATTTTTTATATCAAGTTTTAATTAAGAGTAATTTGAAAAGAAACTTATTTTCTAAGCAGAATTAACAAATTTAAATAATGTTAACTAAATTTTTAAATTAGTGAGATTTTTTTTATAATTAAGACCGAGGTGAGTAAATAAGAGTGTCCTTTGGCTTCAGCAAAGAAAATAAGCGTGAATTACTCAACTTCCACAATCAGCATGAGGTTTAGTACATTGTGAAGACTCCTGGTTAAATAAACTCGAAAAGAACTCCACAATATCTTGCAACAAATCTTGTTTACACAACAATCTGTACCCAAAAGTGAGGTCCTATTCCATACTATTGGCGAATTACCAATGGGAGTTGGAACTCTTTTTTACACGTACACGCACTTCTTCCCTTTGGATCTGACAACAACAGTGAATGTTGCTTGGCTAGAGGACCCATATCATCATATGGCTCCGAGCATCGATGCCCATGTCTTAATGCACAAATTGTCCTTAATTTGATGGTTAACATTGAGAATTGATTCAGCAACGTCTAGCATTATTCAGATCTCAATGCTTAGCATCAAATTCTTTATTGTTCTTAATTATATTTTCTTGTTTAACAATTCGAAAATTTCACAGTAATTAATGTTATCATTTAGCACCTAGTGCCACCTGCCACGGCTTTTTTTTCCGCGTCCAATCAAGAGAAAATAAAAAATAACATGAGATTTTTAAAAGGGTGGAAAAGTTGATGTGTGTACAGCAAGCACCGAAGTCAAAGAGGGGGTATGTTCCTCGCTTTTGAACCTTTTGGTTTCTTTATTGGTCCCTAATCATCTAATCGATGTAATCTGAGTCAGAAATCAAAGAAAGAGGGCAGTGACCTTCTCAATCTCATGCCATGCCTCCTCATGCAAGGTGGGGTAAGAACCTAATATTTGCTCCGTCAGTCCGTTTAAAGTAACGATTAGGCTATTATCATCTATGCCATCACCATCAAAATCAAGTTTCATCACTCTCCGGAAATTAATGACCATCCAATCTTTGATCATTACTTCAAATTATAATTTTTAAACAAAGTGTGTGTTTTAACTTTAATCTTACTAGGTAGTGTATAAAAGAAAGTGTGATTCATATGATATGGTTTTCATGATCAATGGCAAACTGGCAACCATTTGCTTGATGCGTTATAAATTCAATCATTGCTCATATAGGTGGGGGAACTTACACTGTGCCCACATTATGAGCTACTAAAACATTTTATGAGTAGTTTATTATGGACTCTCTTTAATTTTTCAGTTTATTGGACTGTTATATATAGTTTGGAGTAGACAAAATATGCAACCGACAAAGTTCATTGAGCCAGTACCCAACTTGCCATGATCTCTTTAGTTTTTTTAATTTTATTTTATATAATACTACTAATTATTACAAGAGGAGTGCCAATGACTTACCCTTTAAGATATTTTGTATTATTGATTAAATTTTGTTAGAAAATGCAAAATTATAAGTGAGATTCATTAAATAAGTAGTGAGTTTTAGAAAATTTTGTAATTTTCAATAATTCTAACTAATAAAAAAATATGTTTAAAAGAATGGGTTAGGTTAGAGAATATGGTTCTATATTGTAAGGATTTAATAATTTTTTGGCTGAATACGGGAGCTATCAGTCCAGTCTAGCTATTTGCAAATACAATTTACAGAAGTTTTATTTTATTTTTTTATTTACAATTTACAGAAGTTAAAGCTACAGAGCCTTGCTAATGAACTCAGGAACTTGATCATAAACAACTATCTCTTGTCATGAGTGCAGGCTATTCTTAATGTTTTAAAAATCTGACTAAGCTGAATTATCGTATCATAATATAAAGTTTTAATTAGTTATTTTTTTTGTAACACTGTTGATAATAGTTTAAAAAGCAATGAAAAAATTATGAAACTATTATAATTAACATAAACAGTTTTGTATATTTTTTTAAAAAAATGTTTTTATGCAACTATGCAAGTAACTGAGTCGCTAATTTTTTTTTATAAAATAAATTAAGACGAACATTTTGTTTTGATGACGGCCTATAAGTTTTTTCAACCTTGGAAAGATGACTAGCAAAAGCTTTGACATAAATCATTGCGTAAATTAAAGTTAATTAACCCACTCCGAAAAATTATGTACGTTTTAAACTTTTAACAAAAGAAAAAAAGGGGTTAATTTTTAGTTCATCCAATAATAATCCAACAGTTCTCTGGTACTGGGCCTAATGTTGGTAGCCGTTGGGCCATCCTGGAAACTATTAATCAAATCTGATAAAACGCCCATCTCAAGATACTTTCCTCCTTTCATTTTCTTTTTTTCATCACTTTTTGACCAGAAGATAAGGATGTCATACCTATAAACCTCAAAATTCGAATTATCCTTACTCATTAATGCAGTAAACCTGTCAAAATATTCATTAAGAACTACAGTATTACAAATTATTTTACTCTGTCATTACTAACAATGTTGATGCACTCAAAATTAACAAAGTGCCTTTCACTAGAAAGTTTTCAACTGAGAAAGTTTTGCTATATGACAGACAGTGCATTATAGGTGAAAATGTGAATATTGAATTTTCAAACGAGAAATGATGTACAAACCATTCTTCATTTTATCTCTCTGGATGCTGAATAGTATATTGAGTGTTTATCAAATATTTTCCTTTTCAAATCCCCGTAACTTTACTGGGCACTTAGAAGATATGTCACTTGCAATGGCCCAAATGTGCATAACATTTAGAAAATCTAAGATGGCTAACAACTAACGAAAAAAGTGAAAATGAAAAGAAGAGAGCTGGGGTTATGATAGAATTTTCTTTTAGTAAAGCCAGTTGGAACACGTGTGGTACTAATCATGATTAGCACTAAGCCCCTCTTGAGAGCAATGATTCATTCCATCTTAGTCTCCCCCACATAGACATCTTCAACACTCACTATAACTTTTCTAATCTCCTTCTGCATCTTTGCATTGCTTTTATCTCTACACTCATAATCAATCAATGTGCATGGGCTAGCTGATCTCTGAGATTAAAGAAAAAAGAATAGGGCAATGGTGGGCCACCCCGCTCGTGCACTGCAGCTAGCCATGGCCCATCAGAGCCTACAAAACTGATGATGAAGTTGAACCCTTCATAAAGGCAATTGGTGATGGAGAATTATTAAGGAAAAAAGGCTGATTACATGTGAACTAAGCAAGGTCCCCACCACCAAGGCCATTCACATTCAGTACCTTTGCTGTCAAAAAAGTTTATATAAGGAAATTAGGGAAGCTACACAAGAATGTATGTGAAAGGGTGAATTATAAACAAACATTTCTCTCCTATCTATATCTTTTCTCACTTAGTCTTGTGTTGTCTTCCCCCCACAACACACTTGAAGGGAGAGATAACAATGGCTTCTGAGAAGGTTGAGACTGTTGTTGCAGGGAATTACTTAGAAATGGAGAGGGAAGAGGAAGGTTCTAAGTCCACCAGTGGCAAATTGTCTAGGCTCTTTTGGCATGGTGGCTCTGTCTATGATGCATGGTTTAGCTGTGCTTCTAATCAGGCACTTGCTCACACTGCTTTGATAATTATGTGTATTTTCCTATATTGAAGCAAATTAAACCTTGTTTTGGTGTGGCAATTAGGGGTCTCATGATTTTTCTTGTTTGTTGTTGGATTTCATTTCATATAGGTTGCGCAAGTGCTACTGACACTACCATATTCCTTTTCACAACTGGGGATGTTATCTGGGATCATATTTCAGCTTTTTTATGGACTGATGGGAAGCTGGACTGCTTACCTTATCAGTGTCCTTTATGTTGAGTACAGAACCAGAAAGGAGAGAGAAAAAGTTGATTTCAGAAACCATGTTATTCAGGTAATAATATATATTTTGCATTTTATTATTCTTTTCCCTTGAATATGAACCAATGTGTAAGGCTGATATATATAACCTAGTGAGTTACTTTAATAACTTTAGATTCTTCTAATCTTTGGTGTCGTTTGACCGTTTGCAGTGGTTTGAAGTGCTTGATGGACTTTTGGGCAAACACTGGAGGAATCTTGGTCTTTTTTTCAACTGTACTTTCCTTCTGTTTGGATCAGTAATTCAACTAATTGCTTGTGCAAGGTAAGACAGTAGATCATGCTTTTTTGAATATTATATATATAATCTGTATATGTTCATCATAACGTAAGAATTTATATATACAACAAATATTGTTTCAGTAACATATACTACATAAATGACAATCTGGACAAGAGAACTTGGACTTACATCTTTGGCGCATGCTGTGCAACAACAGTCTTCATCCCTTCTTTCCACAATTACAGAATCTGGTCATTCTTAGGCCTCGTGATGACCACTTACACTGCATGGTATATGACCATAGCTTCCCTTACCCATGGCCAGGTAAAAAGACTCGATATTTAGGAGCCTCAACATCAGAGCATAAAATTAAAGCAAATCATATAATGATTGCTAACACATGTGATATAAGTATTATTTTTGCCAATTATTTGTGTTCTTCAATTAATATTCTGTGTGTTTCTCTGAAGGCTGAGGGGGTGACGCACACAGGGCCAGCCAAATTGGTTCTCTACTTCACTGGGGCTACCAACATTCTCTATACTTTTGGTGGACATGCTGTTACAGTGTGAGGATTCGAAACCTAAATCAAATTGTTTTAGTTATAACTAAAGGTTTCTTCTAGCTAGTAAAGAATAACATGATGTTAATTTGAGAAATTAAAGAGGAAAAATATAGTTACATTGTCCTAGCTTTTAATTTGTATTGGGATTTAAAATTGACGATATTGTCAGAAAAAAAAAGTTGTATATATAACTTCATGTGCTATGAATCTAACAGACATGTATTATTGTAGGGAAATTATGCATGCAATGTGGAAGCCTCAGAAGTTTAAGATGATATATCTGATCGCAACCCTATATGTGCTGACCCTAACTTTGCCATCGGCATCTGCAGTCTATTGGGCATTTGGGGACCAGCTTCTCACCCATTCCAATGCCCTCTCATTGCTCCCAAGGTCTGGCTTCAGAGATACCGCCGTCGTCCTCATGCTCATTCATCAGGTTAATTATATCATATAATAAATACATATAGAACCTGTTTGTATACAAGACTAGAAATGTTTATGAGAGTTTTTCTACTGGAAAAAGTTCTATATTTTCAGTAGAAAAGTTCTCAAAAATACTTATGGCTGGCTTGTATACAAACATATCCATAGTGACTTTTGAAAGTAACTTATGTTGTATAAGCGCTTGTCATCTTAGTAAGTTTTACACACAAAGTTATGAATAATAAGCTATTATTTAATAAGAGCTTATTGGATAAATACTTAATTTTCTTATGTACTAACCTATTTGCAGTTCATAACTTTTGGATTTGCTTGCACTCCTTTATACTTCGTGTGGGAGAAATTCATTGGGGTGCATGAGACCAAGAGTTTGTTCAAAAGGGCTTTGGCTAGACTTCCTGTTGTGATTCCAATATGGTTCCTGGCAATCATATTCCCTTTCTTTGGTCCCATTAACTCAACTGTTGGATCTCTCCTTGTCAGCTTCACTGTTTACATCATTCCTGCTTTGGCTCACATGGTTACCTTTGCTTCAGCACCGGCTAGAGAGGTAATTAGATCATGCACCTAGCTAAAGCTGATTATTTTTTAAATTTATATACACATATGCTGCACCATCCAATGCTTCACTTGGTTCTTATTATTTAACAGCTCATGCATACATTCAATTGCCACTTTTCATTTTTCTTTTATTTCTTTCTCTCACTTTGTATAGATTAGCATAAGGTCTCCATGAATAATTTTTCTTTTCTTTTTTGTTCATTTTTATTTTGTTTCTTAACAGAATGCTGTGGAGAGACCACCATCAAAGTTAGGAGGTTGGGTAGGATTGTACTCCATGAACGTGTTTGTGGTGGTATGGGTTCTGGTGGTAGGATTTGGGTTGGGAGGATGGGCAAGCATGATTAATTTCATACGCCAAATTAACACATTTGGGCTATTTGCAAAGTGCTATCAATGTCCCCCTCACAAGGCTTAAGTAGCTTCCTTTAGTTTCTTGTGATACTTTGAGATCATACATGCGTGTAAAGAGATTGGCTTTTAATTTGTACCTTTTTATTTTTCTTCCATTTATCCCCCTTTATTTTATTTTTTCACTGTAAGAAGCCAAGTCTTTTGATTGTGTCAGCTAAAGGTGCGATGGCACATCACGGCCACCCCCTATACGAACTTACAGTTAGAATTTCCTGTGCTGATTAATCATTTCTTGTTGTGCAACTACCGTGCCATATGCTAAACTAGTTGGTTTGTGTTCTCTCTCCCCCTTTCTCTTTCTCTTTCCTCCCTTACTAGCTACATTCAACTAAAACAAATGAATGAGTACAAACTAACTTTTCCTATTTTAGGATAAGATTGATGGGAATATGTGAGATTTATTTTTTCATAATGGTGAAGTTTAAACATATGAGTACAATTTTAGTGGCTGTGAGATTCACTTTATACATTATACAAGCAATTGCGCAAAAATACATAAACCACAGCTAGCTATATATGATTACCAAAATCTACCTCTCTTTGATAATTCACGAGTTTCTTTTCAATTTAAAGTACATCAATTTTGTAACCAATGAAAAAAAAAGTACACCTACTTTGAGGTTTGTTTAGGATGGAATTGTCATATAGGAAAATCCACAACGACAAAGACGTAAATGGAAATTGCATGCATGATGTTGGGAGGGCTAGCTAGCTTTAAGCTCAAATCTCATACTGATTACGGTATCAAACTATCAATGTATCATCTCATATTCTCATCCACTAATCTCGGAAGAAGCTTTTCTCAAACCCTTTGCTTGCAAAATTAAAAAAGGTGCTTTTTCTCTTCAAATTGATTGCCTAGCTGTCATGAAAGGTGAAGTGTGAGAAATTAGGAAGATATAAAATTACATGGCAAAATCTAAATAGTACGTCATGGACCACAAACTATTCCGTCATACCTATCGTTACGCATCCACAGTACTATTCGGGCACTTATCACTTAAACCTAAATTGGCTTTTGCCTAATTTGATGTATCTTTCTTTGTGTGTTATGTCAAATGACAAACATAATGAGCAAACAGCTGTTTCGAAGTTTACCAACTAGTTATTGTCTTCTTGTTTTCTGCTCTTTTATAGAGGCGTAGTCATTGGGAAAGTACCGGGAATATAAACACATGAAAATTTTGTGATACAGATATTTCGGATAGATAATTGCAAATTAAAGAAAAATCATGGGAAAAGGAGAACTATATGTTGCCTTGTTAATAAAGTAGAGTCACATGTAAACTTAATCATTGAATACCAATAGTTAATATATTATTTAACTTGTGATAGAACTCCAAATTAATTAAAATTCCTTTCTCCTGTGAATAAGACGATTAAGAAAAAAAAAATAGAGTCACAGGTTTTAGAAAATTGACCGTGATACCTAAGAGGCTACAAATGTAAACGAGTAAAAATATAATCCTAAACAGTTGTCGTTGTCATCATCTATCTATACTTCTATAAAATTGCCCAGGCTAAAGGCCACAGGTCAATAAAATAAGCTTTTATTTTCCATCCATTAACATGTAATGGCTTTTCTTATAGTGTTATTCTTTAAAAATATGGGCATTAATCAGAATAAATACTGCCTCTTTTCCCGAGTAAATACACAGATACTGTACCTTTTTTTATTCTGTGTTTAGAATGTTTCTTATTACGAGTTGGAGATTGATTTCTTAAGACAAGTACGAATATTTATTTAAGAGGTTAATTTCTTATGAGAGATAGTTAGATAAAAATAAGATTGTAGTTATCATACGTGAAAGTGAATATACACAAGTCAATTTTGATTGATGAAAATAAAATATCATTAGGCTATTCTTAATTTATTTTTATCCAATCACAATAGGTTTTCATAAGTTTATCCTTACGTGTGCTTATGTAGAAATTGAGATCGGACGTTAATTAGAACAACTATTAAGAATGTGTTTGCGTGGGAGTTAAATCTAAACGCACGTTAAAGCTTCAACATAATTGTTTTGATATTTTCACTTTCGAAAGTGTATTTTTCCATTGAATGTGAATATAATATGCATCTAAAGACAGCTTAATTTTTTTCACATCAAAAAGTCATTTTATTAAAAGTGTCTTTGGCACAAAAAGTTCCAAAGATCGCCAAAATTTACAAACACTAATTACATTGCCCCATCATGGAACAAACTATTGAACATAGCGCCTGCTTGTAGCTAAATAGCTTCAGCCCCATGTATCAAAGCATCATAATTAATTGAAACACTCTCCCAGACCCTATATTCATGTGAGAAGCATTAAGGATTCCTGCGGATGGATATTCCACATATACAATGAATTGTCAAACTCGTGGAACTCCATGACCATGAATGATCTTTTTGCAACTTAATAATTAGCGTGTCCCGCATTTGAAACATAATTTTTCACATTTGAATCGAAACTACCAATTATAATTTTTGCATCATTTGTTCATTTATTCCCTACTCAACGTTTTTCCAAACTATATTCCGTTGAATAACAAGAAAATTGCAGAACCGTACGAAGCGATTTAGCATGAAATGCACGAAAACTTAAAATCAATGGTTCTCCATGATTTCCATCAAAATGTATTTACATTTTTTTATTTAACTTTGACCCATGAAAAGAAAAAAAAAAACTATTTCGTACTTCTCCTCAATATATATGGAGGAGCCAAATCCAATTTCATAACACATAACATCCTTCGATTAACAAAAATAGGAGAGCCTGAATGTTCTTCCGCAGAATAAATAAGCTCACGGGCAACTAAAAAAAAAATCTAATATTTGATTTTTTAATTTTTCCGGTTTCTCTCAAGGACTCACTTTTTATGTGAGATTTTCTTAATGTTTATAGTTTTTTTTAAAACATTATTTGAGTTTTATAATTTTCATGTAGGTAAATTTAATGAGACAAGTCTAACCTCTTCTTGCTTGAATCAGTAAAAAAAAAAATGGTTCAAAATTGTACAAAATTAAAAATAATCATTGTTTCAGATGGACAATAATTACCTAGATTTGAGAAATAGAAGATCAAAATGAATTTTAGTAAAAAGATAAGGACCAAAAGTATATTATGCCTAGAATCAATAAAACAAAAAAGAAATATGATAGGTGAAAAAGAAGTGGTGAAAGATAGAAAGTATAAACTGCTTACATATAGTTAGTTGAAATGATTTGAATAATTATCCACACAGTTATTAAATAAGGATATAAGTAAAAAAAATGATCCAAAAATTTCTAAAAAAACTGTAATTTTGAAAAAAAAACAATAATTTTAGAATGGAGTGAGTAACAATTATCAATGACTTGTTGTTGTTAAAGATTGTTGGAAAATTTTCGCTTTGTTACTCTTTTGATATACGACCCGATCATTAGTAACTATCGACAATCGCTACGCATAGATAAATGCAACAACTTGGAGTATTTTTGGAACCTGTTTGCATAATTACAATCAGGCGTTCATACTTTGCAAGACATAAAGATTTTGTATCATTCACGTTCAATGTATGTTTACATGATTTTAATTGGTCACCAAACACACATTTTATCATTTGGTATAGGCCAACTTACCAACAATTTCACTTTCACATTCAAAGCTAATGCACTTATTTCTGATGAAAATTTAGCTGCCAAAAAATAATTAATATTGACACATTTTTCTTTTTACTCATGATCATGTCATCAATAATGTCAATTTTTTTGTATAGTGTTCTTAACTAAATAAGTTTTATTTAAAAAAAAAAATCCAAAAACAAAACATGCCCAATACAAGTTAACGATTGGCTCGTAAGGAACTGTCTAACCTAGTCTTATCCCTAATGGGTAATGACACCTTTCACAGGCTTCCCCCATTACCATTAGCAATGCTCTATACAAAGCCCTCCCCAGACAAAAAAATTATCTTCATTTATTTATTTTTCAATTATGACTAATTTTAATCCTCAATAATTTATTATTTAAATTTAGTGCCTCAATTTTCAATTAATATAATAAGTTCTTGTAATAGTTTTTTCTCTATTTAAGACTTCAGATTATCATTTTCTACACAAATGATTGGAGGTTTAGGACAAATTTGGAATGCGAAACAGTTTAAATAAATTTGAAAGATTTGTAAGGAACGTAGTTAGAATTTGAAAGAAGGGAGGGGATTTTTTATTTTAAAATTTAAGTTTTTAATTGATTAATATTGAATATGAAATTATTTAATTGATTAATTTATAGAATTTATCAGTAAAAAAATGAAAATTGTGAGGTTTTAAGTAGAGACATTAATAGAAAAATTTAATGGTGATTATGAAAAAATCAATAGACTAAATTTAAAAACAATTATTTTAAACTAAAATTTCACATTAATAATAACGATAAGATTAAATATGTAATTAAGTCAAAAGTTTATATGATGTCACGAAAATGAATCAAATGGACCTAGGCAAAGAAGATGGGCCCAACTCCTGGTGGGCCTACCATTCGTCCTTGGTTTCGCGCCTAAAGTTATATACAATGATGAAGAGTAAAATGACCACAAGGTGAATAGATAGTAACCTCATCCACATGCAATGCTCTATTTTGCCTTTCAAATCCGAGTCTTGACCTTACACAAGGCTATCTAGCTATGAAGATTAGGATTGTTAAGTATGATTTGTTAGAGTCTCAATGTTACTTTAAAATTTAAAGTTAAAATTATCTAACAATTTTATAACTTTTAAATTTTAAAAATTCTTTTAAATTAAATTTGTTAGATGGTGTATTCTTGAATCTTGAAATTTAGGATAAAGAAAAAAGAAGAGGTAAAATTTCTTAAAACTAAAATTTTACAATTTTCCTTTTTTTAAAAGTTTGGTTCAATTTCTTTAAAATAAGTTAGATTAAATATTACCTTAAATTATCATTTAGTCATTACTTGAAGGTCTCATCCAAGGTCTATTCTAATACAAGCTAGAATTAATAAGTGTCACGTGTATTAATCCCCCAAGCAGCGAAGGCACATGGCTAGGGAAAGGGAAGTGCAACTGTGCAAGGTCCAATATAATAGGTGTTGTATAGGCTTAAGACTATCACTATGAGAGGGGAATTGGGAGAACCTAAAATTTTTGTCGCATACATAATACAAACGAAGGTAGTGATTACGTGCTTTGAGTAACAAGGATGGCAACAGTGGTGGGAATAATCCACAAGTTCACATTTTTTCTCTCAAGGACTTTCCTAGTCAAGGGACTGTCAAGTAGTTCTCACAGAATGTTTCAATTATTTTTTCTTGTGGCCTCACCAAAACGGATCATTGAATCTGGTGATTCTAGAGTTTGGTGTTTGCTTTTGACCAGCCATCTAATCAAACCAATGTCAAATGGGTGGACCCTATTCCTCAAGTGCCAACAATAAAAGTCACTTTAAAAAAGAAAAAAAAAGATGGTTCTATATAACATGATCCGGCTGGGGGCAGCAACCAGAAAGATAAGGTAAACTAAAGGTAAGGAATACCTGTAACTATGATAAAGGTCCACAAAAAAGTTAGCGTGAACCAACTTCAAACCATTGGAGGCATATCAAACTTTTCTCTAAATTTTTTCATTTATTATGACTTAAATTCACAACTTCTACCACAGAGCGCATAAATAATTAGTTGGTGGAGACGGTAAAGTTATGTTAACTTAACCAACCATATTTTGAATTCAAGTTCTGATATGCGATAGCATCTGAGGAAGAATTTTGTTATCTAATAATTTTATTCGACTTGAACAAAGTTGTTTCTAAATCAAAAAAATTACAACTTTTACTCAAGTTTACCCACCTCAAATGAGGTCACTTGTGTTAGTTACGGCAAGTGAGGTAGCTTAAAGTAGATATTATTATTATTATTATTATTATTATTATTATTATTATTATTATATGTATGTTGATTACTACATTGGTTTGGCAACGATAAATACTAGCATCCAAAAACTACTGGTTAGAGGTTTGATGCTGTTTCGAGTTGTTGGGATGCAAAACTGGGATCAAAATGTTGATCAGAGCCAAGCATATCAAACAGCACTGCTGGACAAGGCACACATGCGCGGGTCCGAATTATCACATTGTCACCGAGACACAAATTGTGATGTGATATCAGATTCATGCGTTAATATCTTTATGGTTCTAAGGTCTAATAAATATAAAACCTCCATGTAAGGAGTTATTAGCTTTCATTTTAATTAAATTCCACAAAATTCATGACTACTTATATAAGATGTTTCTTTTACCAATTAAGCACAAATTCATAGAATTCGCTCTCTCCCAAGTCACAAGTACCGAAGTGCCCACCTAATTTTATGTCTTCTCCTATGAGGAAGTTCATATTCAGTTCAAGAATATTGCAAGTGAGGTTTATAATGCATTGCAAATAGGCGTGACATTACTATGCTAATTAAACTCAATTGTTTGTGGATATATATATGTGTGTGTGTGGGAATCACGCTTAGAAATTGACTAAAGCCATCCGGCAAGAAGAATTAGATGGGACTTGTGTTGGTTTGTACTAATATGAAGTTTTGTATGTTCATCATTTAGAATATCATTATAATCATTTGGCAACTACTCACACGTCGCAACTGTCCATAATGTGGACACTAGCAAAATGATGATGAAGAGCTTCCAATGGAGTATACAATCAAACAGGATTGGCCCTACACCTATCCTTGATCTTTGAAGGGAAGAGATCACGGATCAATTGAAAGATTGGAGCATGGGTCAATGGTCAAAATGCCAATTAGCCATGTGGTGTCCGTGGAAATTTTATCTATAAAAACACAACTTGGGTGGTATAAAGCAATCAGTGTATGAATTATTCCAAGGAGATATTGGTTCCCGACGCTTTGTCTTTGTCAACATAAACCTTGCACTCCAAATTCCCATCCTTCATTCTCTAATTCTTTGTAGTGTAGATACCCACTTACATGGCTTGGAATACAAATCTAAGTATGGGTTAAAGTTGTCGTGGAAGAAGTAACATTTTGGAAACTTCTCAAAGCAAGTGAAAAACAAGATGCTCTACAGAATTGATATGGGGATGATGATGGTGAACAATGATGTTTGTATCAAATTTTAATAAAGGACATTTTAAGAAAAAATATTTATTTTAAATATTATCAGTATAATTAAATATATTAACTAATTTTTTTAATAAGCACAAAAAATTATTATATTAAATTATATTATCAATAAAATTAAGATTAAATTGTTCAAATATTACTTGAATTCGATCCTTGATGAAAATAATTTTTAGTTAAATTTTACTTATTTCTAGGTCGAATTTTAGATTAATCAGAATCTTTTCTCTTTATGAACTAGAAAGTTAAGAGAAAAAAAATATTATATTTGGGTGACAATGTAGAGTAAGATAAATATTAAAATTAGTTATATCTACACTCATTTCCGTCATCTCTTTGCAGTAAATACCAAACTCAGACACATCTATCTATATTTATCCTAAAAAAAACTAGCTCATATATACTGGGCTAGTGATTTTTATCCTCATTGTGAAATTTTTTTACAAATATTTATTAAGTCTTAATTGTCATTCCTAATAGTAATACTACTTCAAGCTTCTAGCTAGGATGCAATTGTTTAAAACGGTCCATTAAACCTCTTTATTGGTACTCTCCTTTGTTTTGAGAAATAATAAATTCTCCTCAAGTATCCTTTCAACAATCCTCCTTAAGATAAAATAAAGGGACTAAAACAGCATGTAATTTTAATATATACTTTTTTTATTGTTTTTAATTTGATTTCTAGTTTTTTCCCTTTGAAAAATTATTAGGGTGGTTTTGAAGAAGATTTAACATTTATCTGTTTTTAATTAGCAAAATACTAGTATCCTCTGAAAAGATGACTATACATAGACTAATACAGCTTTTTGTTTTGAAAGGCAGACTAATACAGCTTATGAATCTTGTAGTACGTCTGTCTCTATTAAAATTTTCTTCCACTATAGATTGCATGTTTGAAGAACTACACCTTTAATATTGGTGTTTAAACACTTATTATCAGAGTCTTAATTTGCATGACAGGATTCAACACCATTTTGCTTCAGTTTCCTCCAGCAGATTCAATTATTTAATGGGCCTAAAAATACATGAGGAAGCGTATGATTGATCAGGGTCTATATATTCTCTTTGCTTAGGACCCAACTACATCCCAGGCCTTCCTTGAAGTTTCAGGACACATTAACTGACATGTTTGTTAGTGTTTGGGCTTTTTGAAATCGTATCATTGTTGCCAAAACAAAGTATCAGTGGACAATCCAAGACCCAAACAAAAGTATCAGTAACATCCACACAACCCTTCCCTCTAATAATTAAAAAACTATGAGTGATCAATTAAAAATATTAGCCAGCACTAGATTAAGGTCAGGTGCATCATTTCTAGATCAATATATGTCTCTTTTAAATAACTTTTTTTTTTCAAAGATGCACATTTAAAAACAAATGGAAGAAATATTAATAAACAAGCACTAGTTTTTAACCCTGTAAGGAAACCAGTGATTCTCAAAGTTGTCTACAATGGAGACCAGCCAATTCAGGGTCCCTGAAGACTTCAATCTGAGTATGTTTCCCTTTTTAAGTATTGAAAATGTAGACAATTTTTTTCATCTCGTGTGAAAAAAAAAAAAAAAAAAAACTAACTCCAGACAACATTTGGTCCCTTTTATTTTGTCTTTCACCATTCGACAAAAGAATTACACATTGTCGCGCTTAGATTTCACTGACCCTTTATAACCGATACGTTATCATAAAGAAACATTGGAGGACTTACAAGTTAATGTTTATTCAGTCACAAAAGTTAAACTTAATTAGTATTTAACTACTGGTCAAGACTCTAACCTCTTGATGAGATCGAAAGCGACAAGGTGTGGAACTGATATTGACTATCCATAGTCTATCTTTACATACAAAATTACGAATGGTCAGAAATGCTCTTATCAACCAAAAAGAAGATAATTTTTGTTTACGTGTGTGAACAAGAAATTGAAGCACACAAAAAAGAACAAATCGTTCTGATTAGAACAACTGAACAAGGAATCACTCCGTTGATAGAATCTTTGCTTCAATATTGATATATAAATTTAAAATCTACAGAAGTAATAAGTAATACCCAGAGCAATATAACAAATGCTAATGTGAAGAATTTGTGACATGGTTGTAGAATAAACGGAGAAAACGTCACGGTTCTCCAAAGAATATTTATCAACTAGATCGGAACATTAACCAATTTTGACAAATTAACATGATCTATATCAACCATAAATCCAAAATCATGACCAAAGGAAATTCATGAACTGACAGATATTGGTCAATCTATAAGAATCGGTTTATAAATAAATCCGTAAATTCAAAATGATGGATAGAAGAATAAGAAAAATTCTACAAGGTTGAAAAAGTCTTCAAGTATTTTAAAATCTACATTAATTGTCTGATTCCTAATAAACAAGAACTAATCTGAATATGATATATTAAACATCAAATGTATCAAAGTTGCAAGATTTGGAGAGACCTTCGAGAATCTAATTAACCACCGATTCACGTATATTAAATATTTTGTCGTCTCTTCAAACAGATAGACAATATCACCCCTAAACTACTACTCATTCTTTTCTTCACACCAAGGGAAAAATATTAATGGACAGCTACAAGCCTCTCGTGTTTCATGGCACTCAAAATTATCAAAATACAGAATGCTGACGCCTAAGTGTTATCATATGCATTAAGCAACTAAAGATCCATTTTGGAAGAATCTAAAAAAAAAAAATAACACATATACTTTTAAGGTGGAAAATGGAAGAAAAGAAAAAAAAATTGCAAAGATTTTTCCGACAATTATAAAAATCCAAGGGGGGAAGCAACACACGATGCTCTCATGCAACCATCAGGAGCCCCAGCTAGACAGAATGTATGAAATGGGGCAAGATATCAATTTCTAGTGAAACAAGGATGCTATATATTTTTTTTCTTTTCATCATCACATAACATGGGATAAAGCATCTGTCATGATTACTAGCAACTGATTTGACCATTAAATATCCTTATTAAAAATGTGATGTAGCATAGCACTTCTAATAAATACTTAAAGGAATTATTATGGTTTTAAATTGTATCACACTTGTCAGTGGCTCACTGCAATATTAAAGTTTTAGTTTTCGCAACTATGTTGTAACCAAAATTGCGATTGCATTTATTCACAACTTTTCACAATATTAAAGTTTTGAAAATCTCTGCCACTTTAATTTAAAACATTAATAAATAAAAATAATGCCTTAAATGAACAAATAAGAAATAAAAAACACCCACAGCATTTATTATGTTCATGAATAAAGATCAGAAATGACAACATATTATCCACACAGAAAACTAGAGGACAGAATAGACTAGATTTACTTATCATATCTTTCAGGGGTAGGGCCACTGCGTAAATGCCCCGCTGCTTAATTATCAAAACAGATAAGATCTCGCCTCACAATATTTGCAAGAATTATAGAGGAAAATTCAACTTCTTTCATTCAATCAATTATTATAGACTCTTCTGTTGGGTGAAATAAACCGTACCAATCTTGCATATCTAAACATATAACCATTAAAACACAATTTCTTCGAAGTTTAAAATATACAGTTAACACTTATATGATTATATCAATATAAAGGTACAATATTTTCTTTGAAAAAAAAAGGTTTGAAGATAAAGACAAAACATATAAAACCACAGAAGTGAGAAGCCGAAATTTGCTTCTCACATCACAATGGCACGATACAGATACTTTGAAGACAGGACAGAGATGGGAATGCAGTATTTTGGCGAATTAATAAAATTGATTAAATTAAGCATTAGTTAAGCGTTCCATTGCTTCATATAATCATATTCAAACCATATATATAATCGATCACTTGTTGAAAAGAAGCGCATTAAGATAAAGCAATTTAGCAAAGCGTGGAAAACATATTTGGAAGCAAATTAATGCCAATGGCTAGAAACAAAAATAACAGAATCCATGTAACCAACCCCAACTGACTGTAACAGACAATTCAATAGAAGAAATCATAACACATTCTCACTCATTTCCTTTCCCCAGCATCCGGACATTCCCTCGCAAAATGCCCTTCCGCCCCACAGTTAAAACACCCTCCTCCTCCTACTCCTCTTCCACCACCACCACCGCCGCCGCGTCTCCGATTCCTACCATCACCACCACCACCCTGTCCATGGTAACAATCCCTCGCCAAGTGACCTATTCTTCCACAATTATAACACTCAGGACCTCCTCCTCCTCCTCTCCGACCGAACCCTCCGCCGCGGCCTTCCCAGCCCCCGTAGGATCCTCCTACTCTTCCCCTCCCTCTTCCGCCGCGAAAGCCCCCTAGACGGAGAGATCTAACGGCGGAGGTGACGTCGACGGCCATGGTGCGGCCGTCGTCGCCGTAATCGAGGAGAAACTCAACGGACTGACCCTCGGACAAAGAACGGTAGCCGTCGGATCGGATGGAAGTGAAGTGCACGAAGAGATCATCGGTTCCATCTTGGGGAGTTATGAATCCGAAGCCCTTATGCGAGTTGAACCACTTAACGGTGCCCGTGGATCTCCGACTCTCGGCCATGGCTCCTCAAAGAAAAGAAGTTTCTGGAAGATTGTTTTTCGGCTTTGGGAAAGCTTACGCTGAATTGGAGGGAAAAGCGGGGCGTGATTCGTCCATTCCCAATGGAAGGAATGGTGTTGAGGCGCTGATGTGTATATTCTATATATTTTGTTTTCTGTCACTGGAAACAAATATTAGTTTGTTTGGTTTTCATTTTTGGCGGGACCCATCCTCATCCCTGCTCTCTCTGTTATCCTCTTCCTTTTCCCTTGCTTTATCCAAACACACATTGACATCTCACCTCACCAATATTTTCTGTTTTTCAAATTATTTTTTAAGCTGCTTTTTTTTTCTACGAAGGAAGGCCTAGACCCAGAAAAAAGAAAATAAGGTTGAAAAATTTTATTATCATGTTTATTGGAAAGTAATAAAATAATAATTACTTTTACACATATTTTATTTTTAGGAAAGTAAGGGAACATTTGCTTTGAGAATATATTGACTCAAACGCCTTGAGTTAAATTTTTTTTTGGTAATGAGTAAAAGGGACTAAAAGCCCAATGAAACAACGCTAAACCTGGACACTGGCACGATGAATATACGGTAATTACCGTCAACTTACCCCATCAATAACTGAAATTAGGAGTGTGATGTGATCATAAAGACGAAGGCTTGGTCATTGATTTCTTTGTTCAGGCCATATCATGCACAACAATGGCAAACTACTCGTGTCTCTTAATTATCATCATTTAATAATATTGTAATTGCCATGTGATGTTTTTTTGTTACAAAATACCCCTAGCAAGAGAAATGATCCTCTCGTGGCGGAAGGCTGTAGCTCAACTCACCATGGTCCCGTCGACCTTTCATTGGTGGTTTTAAAGTATACATAAAAAAAAATTACTTAATTCATTGTATAAGGCTTCTCGCTATGCGAAAGGTGAGACATAGATATTGTACGCAATCTTATCTTTGCATATACAAAAAGATTATTTCTGGATTTGAATACATAACTAACAAATTAACAAGACACAATTTTACCGTTGTGTCTGGATGAAAAAGGATAAAAGTCAATACTATTTACGATTATGTGAATCCTGCTTCTTTCATTTCAGAACGGCCACTAATTATATTATTTGGGTATAATACTTATTATCATGTATAGTAAATGTCACGGCTTAACCTTTTTCTGAATTTCATTATTTGTTTGTTTGTATAATGGTGCACTAATGTTCTTATGAATACTATCCCAACCCTCAACCACTATGTCAACCCTATTGGGTTGAATTTCATTTGTTTGAAGAATACTGTTGGTGTTTCCAATTTATGTAGGCCACGATTGATAAATCTTGTTCTTGGTATCAAGAATCAAGATTGTGTGATCGAGTAAGACAAGTTCTTACTTTATTTTTTTTCTTCACTTTTTATAAGGCACTGAGCACTGATGAAGACTCGTATCACTTTTTATAGTGATAATTTTATACTATTCGACCCAGATTAATTAGATGCCCAATACAATATCTAGATACGGTATCTACATGTCACTGCTTATTATGAATTCTGCATATACATTGTAGGTTTCAGTGTTTGTTAAGTTGACACATTTATAACCGTTATATTTGAAGTTTTCATTAGCTAAATATTTGGTAATTTCAAGTGTCTGCTCAAATGTGAAGCTAATTTCAATTGTGTTACTGTGCTAACTTTTTTAAATTGAAACTTTATCGGTGACTTGACGAACTAGTTCACTATCACTTATCCAATTTCATAAGTAGATGTTTTGGATGTGGGATTTATCACTCATGGTAGTATTACACTTGTTTCTACTTTTGTTTGTATGACAACTTTGCAGTTATTTCAGAAGGAAACAAGTTCTCTGGATTCATGGAACGGATGAGTCAAAAGGTAGATGGTTACGCTGAGAGTATGTGTGTTTCAGAGGCTGGAGATACTGGGGATCGAACTCTTCTTGGCACAAGGCATAAGGCACAGTGAAGGCGATGGCCTTCGGTTATCTTTAGATAGCAAACCGAAAAATGGAGATGTTTACATTTCAGGGGACCATGAATTGCAGCAACATCCATCAACATTGAATTATATATAGCCTGCAAATCCATTAGAAAAGTTTCCCGATAGAAAAGTTCCCTCTGGAGACCTAAAACAAGTGGGTTCATTTTCCAATTTTTTCTTGATGATACATTTAGGCTTAATTAGTTCAAATTTTTATAGTTTCTAATGGTTAAGCACACAGTTATTTTGTCTCTAGCTGCAGGAACATGGCAAGAAGTTACCCAAGCTACTGGACTATGTTTCGTGTCTATCTCATTTGGCTGTGTTTGGCATTCTTGGAGTAAGATGCTAATTACCTTGAACTTTTCCATTTTCACCGATAGCTTGATTTTTTTGTTTAACTTATTTATTATAATATTGTTAGATGCTAGAAAAAATTTTGTTTGATGAATTAGGAGGATCTTAAAGACATTCCTCTGAATAGTTTTACTGATAATTTTGTTGGTTGTTATTGCTGTTTGCTGGAAAATCAATTTGATAAGTAATGAACAGTTTGAGATTTTGATGTTCATGCTAATTCTAGAGACAAGAATAAGATGTACTGTAAATTATTTACTTAAACCAAGTCTTTGCCAATGCAACTTAAATTATTTACATACACCAAGTCTTTGCCAAGCATTTTGGCATATATCTCTAGCATCCCATTGAAGTTGCTTTGTATTCTTATAATATAATATTAGTCCCAATTCTGTCTGCACAGAAATCCCTGTTTGTCTCTTTTATCGAGACGATCTAAAAGTTTCATAATTTGAAGCAGAACAAACTAAATGTTGCTATAAGTTATGCTCTTGACGGATGACAACATAGATCATTTGAGCAAGTACAATCTATGCGTCATTAAGCTAAATTTTTAACATTATCTTTTTTTATCAACTCATTATGGAACATGCAGTTATTATCATGATACTAATGCATGGACTGCCATGATAAATATG
>CM023944.1:37661842-37694613 GCA_013407115.1 Glycine latifolia | reverse complement strand
TGTTGGATAATTCCGTCATCAATGCTGGCCCAAATCCCCATGTGGTGAAAATGGGAATGTTTGACTTGGGCCCAATTCCCAAGGTCAAACCTCGGCCCATTCTGTTTAGGGAATGCAGAATCCCTAAACCTAGTTTTCCCTCTCTATAAATGCATCATTTATAGATGGAGGAGGCAGACCTAGACCAGACCTTGAAGACCTTTGAATTGACAGACCACAGAGAAGAAGAGTGCAGTTGAGAGTGTCTCCTGTGAGTGTCTCTGTGAGTGTTTCTCCGGCGTTAGGCTGTAGAGAGAGAGAGCTCCCTCCATTGTTGGTGAGGTTGAGTGTTTACTCCGGCGTGTGGCCGTGGAGTGCTTGTAACCATTATTGTGATAGTGGAGATTTCTGGACAAGGTCCCGTGGGTTTTCCTCTTTGAGGTTTTCTCCCACGTAAAACCATTTGTGTGTGTGTTTATCTCTTGTTCTTCTCTTTCGCTTCAGATTTACGTTTCCGCATTTGTTACTGTTTGATTGATTCTGGGTGGAGTCTGTAACTCCCCAGACGCAGGCCGAGTTGGTAGAGAAGGTGACGCGCACCACCGAGTTCTCCCAACAGAGTGGTATCAGAGCTCCGGGTTCGACGGGCTCTGACGAAAGGAAGAAGACAAGATGGAGACCAGTACCAGTGGAGGTATCGCCCATGACGGGGATATGTTTAAGTTGACTGCCGACAACTTTACATACTGGAGGCCGATGATGGAAGATCATCTGTATTGCAAGGACTTGTATGATCCGATTGTTATGAAGGAAAGGCCTACAGGCAAGTCGGACAAGGAGTGGGAAATCCTGAGTCGGAAGGCGGTGGCCATGATCAGGAAGTATATTGACAAGTCTTTGTTCGAGCACGTGTCCGAGTTCACCAATGCCTTCGAATTGTGGAACAAGTTGGAGTCCATGATTCAGAAGAAGACTCCGAGAAACAAGGCACATCTCGTCCGCCGGCTGGTGAAGCTGGAGTACACGGAAGGGATGAGCATGATCGAGCACCTCAACACGTATAAAGGAATCGTGAACCAGTTGTCCAAGGCCGAGATGAAAATTGACAACGAGATGCAGGCTTTGCTGTTGCTGAGTTCATTGCCAGAGAGTTGGGATACCCTGGTAGTGACGTTAAGCAACTCGGCCCCTGAAGGGAAACTGGAGATGGATGTCGTGACCGACAGCCTCCTGAATGAAGAAGCCAGGAGGAGAGAACGGGGTGTATCCAGCACGTTTGATGCCAATGTAGCTGAAAGGAGTAAGTCCGACTTCCGAGCTCGAGGGAAGAGCCGAGGTCGTGAGAGGCGGGATAAGTCTCGAGATCGGTCAAGACCGAGGAGTGAACTGAAGTGCTTCTACTGTGGGAAGCCCGGGCACAAGAAAGCTGACTGCTGGACTTTGAAGAAAGATGAGCAGAATGGGTCTGTGAAGTCAGACCAGAGTTCACAGAAGAAGAGCACCACGGCCGTAGTCGCCAGTGCCAATGCTGAAGTGTTCCTCCTGAGAGAGGATGACTCTGTGAACGTAGCCTTCGACGACTGTACCTGGATTGTAGATTCAGGAGCTTCTTTCCATGTGACCCCGCACAGAAGGTTTTTCTCCTCCTACCGGAGTGGAGATTGTGGAGCTGTGAAGATGGGGAATCAGGTAACCAGCAAGATCGTCGGTATTGGCGATGTGACGCTGACCTCTGAAGTAGGATGCCGGATCGTGCTGAAGGACGTGAGGCATGTACCTGATATGCGGCTAAATCTGATCTCGGTTGGAAGGTTAGATGATGCCGGGCTTGTAAACAGCTTTGAGGGCTGTAGATGGAAGTTGGCCAAGAACAATTTGGTGATGGCCAGAGGAAAGAAGGAAGGCTCCTTGTATGTGATGCAAGGAAGGATGTGTGGCGGTGAGGCCAACACGATTTTTGATGGTTCAAGTCTAGAGCTTTGGCATAAGCGTCTCGGCCATATGAGCGAGAAAGGACTTGAAATTCTGGAGAAGAAAGAGCTATTGACCGGGTTGAAGGGCCAAGTGCTGGAGAGCTGCTCGCACTGCCTAGCTGGGAAGCAGCACCGGGTTTCATTTGTGAGACCGGATCAACCGCGGAGACGGAGGCACATACTTGACCTCGTCCATACTGACGTCTGCTCCATGACGGAGAGATCGCTTGGAGGCGCGCAGTATTTTGTCTCTTTCATTGATGACCACTCCCGCAGAGTGTGGGTGTACCTTATGAAGACTAAGGGCCAGGTTCTCCAATACTTTAAAGAGTTCCACGCAATGGTGGAGAGGGAGACTGGAAAGAAATTGAAGGTGGTCAGATCAGATAACGGCGGAGAGTACAGGGGTCCTTTTGAGGCTTACTGCAGAGAGGCCGGGATCCGACTGGAGAAGACGCCCCCCAAGACACCTCAGCTGAACGGGCTAGCTGAGAGGATGAACCGGACTATCGAAGAGAAGGTCCGAAGTATGCTTTCCAACGCAGGGTTGTCGAAAGGATATTGGGGAGAGGCAGTAAGAACAGCGGTCGACTTGATAAATCTCTCGCCGTCCCGACCGCTGAATGGAGAGATTCCAGAAGAAATCTGGACAGGTCGGAAGCCGACCTATGAACATCTGAGGGTGTTCGGATGCCGAGCCTTCGTGCACGTCCCTAAAGATGAAAGGGCGAAGCTGGATGCGAAGACGAAGGAGTGCATATACCTCGGTTCGCCGAAAACCGAGTTTGGCTTTAGACTGTGGGATCCAATCAAGAAGCAGATTGTGAGAAGCCGAGATGTAGTCTTCCACGAGGATGAGACCATCCGTGACATCTCGAAGCCCCAAGTCCGGGTTACTGTCCAAGGAGAAGAACCCGTCCCTCAAGAGAATGCAGAAGCAGGGGGAGAAGTCAATGAAGAAATCGCTGAAGGCGATGTTGAAGATGATAACCAGCAAGATGCCGATGATACCGGAACCCGGAATGAAAGTGAAGAGCCGAGTTCCGAGGATGATGAGGAAGAACAGCCGAGATACCCCACGAGAGAGAGAAGACCTTCTACAAGGTATCCACCTGACGAGTATACCGTAATTGCTGAGGAGGGTGAACCCCAGAGTTACGAGGAAGCGGTGGAGAGCACAGAGAGCGGCGAATGGGAGAAGGCCATGCAGGACGAGATGAAGTCACTGCATGAGAATCAGACGTATGAGCTGACCAAGCTACCCAAGGGGAGGAAAGCTCTGAAGAACAAGTGGGTGTATAAGCTCAAGCAGGAGGAGAACGGCAAGAGGCCGAGATTCAAAGCCCGGATTGTAGTGAAAGGCTGCAACCAGAAAAAGGGGATAGACTTTGATGAGATATTCTCTCCTGTGGTAAAAATGACCTCGGTCCGAACTGTCTTAGCAATGGCAGCAGTTGCCGACCTGGAGGTAGAGCAGATGGATGTTAAGACGGCATTTCTTCACGGTGAGCTGGAGGAAGAAATCTTCATGGAGCAACCAGAAGGATTTGAAGCTCCGGGATCAGAAGGCATGGTGTGCCGACTGAAGAAGAGTCTCTATGGCTTGAAGCAAGCACCTCGCCAGTGGTACAGGAAGTTTGATTCCTTCATGACCGACCACAGGTTCATGAAGACGGAGGCCGACCACTGTGTTTTTGTGAAGAGGTATGAGACTGGTGACTTCTTGATCTTGCTACTATATGTGGACGACATGCTGATAGTAGGACAAGACAAGGTGAAAATCTCCGCTCTGAAAGAGGCGTTGAGATCATCCTTTGCTATGAAGGACCTCGGTCCAGCAAAGCAGATCCTTGGGATGAAGATCATCCGGGATAGGAAGAAGAAGCTGCTGTGGCTAAGTCAGGAGAAATATGTTGAGAAGATTCTGAAGAGATTCAACATGGACAAAGCCAAGACAGTAAGCACCCCCTTGGCCGGACATTTGAAGCTGAATGAGAGGCAATGTCCGAGGTCTGATGAAGACCGAGAGGAGATGGAGAAGATCCCCTACCAATCTGCAGTCGGAAGTTTGATGTATGCAATGGTTTGCACCCGACCCGACCTGACGTACGCAGTTGGTATGGTGAGCCGGTATCTTTCGAACCCCGGCAGGGAACACTGGGAAGCAGTGAAGTGGATCTTCAGGTACCTCCGAGGAACGACCAAGCTGTGTCTTCAGTTTGGAGGAAGCAAGGCCGAGCTGCAAGGCTACTCGGATGCTGATCTAGGGGGAGATTCCGACTCAAGGAAGTCGACGACGGGATACTTGATGACCCTAGCTGGAGGGGCGATCTCGTGGCAGTCAAGACTGCAGAAGTGTGTGGCACTATCAACGACAGAGGCCGAGTACATAGCCGCTACCGAGGCGTGCAAAGAGTTGCTGTGGATGAAGAGTTTTCTCCAGGAGCTCGGTCATAGTCAAGACAAGTATGAGCTAAAGTGTGACAACCAGAGCGCCATTCACTTGGCGAGGAACTCGACGTATCACTCCCGCACCAAGCATATTGATGTCAGGTATCACTGGATACGGGATGCGGTGGAGGCCGAGAAGCTCACACTTGGGAAAGTGCACACAAGTCAGAATTGGTCTGACATGATGACGAAGCCGGTGCCAGCAATGAAGTTTGAAGATTGCTGTGAAGGAGCCGGGCTTATGAACTCGGTATGAAGAAGCCGAGGTAAAGAGGCCGAGTTGCAGAGTGAAGATCTCGGACCTCAAGAGTGGAAGACCGGATTTTGCCGGGTTGCCGACTTGCCGCATTGAAAACGGAAGGGGGAGAATTGTTGGATAATTCCGTCATCAATGCTGGCCCAAATCCCCATGTGGTGAAAATGGGAATGTTTGACTTGGGCCCAATTCCCAAGGTCAAACCTCGGCCCATTCTGTTTAGGGAATGCAGAATCCCTAAACCTAGTTTTCCCTCTCTATAAATGCATCATTTATAGATGGAGGAGGCAGACCTAGACCAGACCTTGAAGACCTTTGAATTGACAGACCACAGAGAAGAAGAGTGCAGTTGAGAGTGTCTCCTGTGAGTGTCTCTGTGAGTGTTTCTCCGGCGTTAGGCTGTAGAGAGAGAGAGCTCCCTCCATTGTTGGTGAGGTTGAGTGTTTACTCCGGCGTGTGGCCGTGGAGTGCTTGTAACCATTATTGTGATAGTGGAGATTTCTGGACAAGGTCCCGTGGGTTTTCCTCTTTGAGGTTTTCTCCCACGTAAAACCATTTGTGTGTGTGTTTATCTCTTGTTCTTCTCTTTCGCTTCAGATTTACGTTTCCGCATTTGTTACTGTTTGATTGATTCTGGGTGGAGTCTGTAACTCCCCAGACGAAGACCGAGTTGGTGGAGAAGGTGACGCGCACCACCGAGTTCTCCCAACAATATGCAGGTCTTAACAAGATACTTGCTGCAAAAGTTATTTGGTCCAGGTGTTGCTGATGTGACTAGTGATCAGATTATTCTTTACCACGATTTGCCTTCTAATATAGTCTGTCTCTTCCCCTTTCAAATGCACAGATCATGAGTCCCCTTTTGCATAATTGCATGCACAGATTATCAGATGCAAGCCTGGACTTTTGAGTCTATAGATTATTACATTTTAACCGATGGAAATGAATTCAAAAGCCAAAACTCAATCAGAGTTTGCCAACGGAGAAGATAGAAGAAAAATAACCAGGATAGTAATCAAGTTAAGGTGGAATGTGGATTTCAGAATATGGTTTTTATGATCGCTGTATCCTTAGGATCAAAAGTGAATTGTAGAATCATTGGTTGGTTAAAAGTCTTTATTGTCATTGCTATGTTAACACTTGACATTATTGGAGAATAGAGACAATATTCTTGAACCATTTGTATTAGAGAGACGGGGTGTTTAAATTCTTCATCTTAATTCCTAAGATTAAAATGGAACCTTGTATTGTATACCAGGTTTGAGCCTGAAGCATTCATGTGATCACGTACTGATGCAGTCCTAATTAGTGAGATTTCCAAGTATTATTCAAAACTCCCATTGTGATTTGTGCTGTATCTTTGTTTCTTTGTCTTATATTCTAGAAGTTAAAGTTGATTATTTTTGCTGGCGCATGCGTTTGGTTTACTTTATTGATTGACATCGTACAGGAGTTTATCTGGGAGTTAATGCAGAATTCCAGATTATGTATTTACATTTTAAGAGCAAATGCATTTTTATTCTTTATTCTTTAACAGCGTAACAGTAGCTTGTTTTAGGCATGTTTCAGCTCCAATGCACACTGTTTAATTCCTTGATCTGCATATTACTTGACTTTAAAGATTTACTAAATACAATTTGAGACTTACTGATAATGCAATGTTACAACCCTTTATATTTTCTAATGACATAAAACGGTAGAATTAATTGAGTTACAGTTGCAAATTTTCCAATCTTACAATCATTATAGAAGTTTTAGCATTGTTGTCAAATGCAATTATAGAAGTTCATCAATTAGGAAGCTGATTTTCATTGTGTGCTCATTCAAATTTTATACACATTTTCAAGGTTGGCTCCTTTTTGATGGGATGGTTAGTTGTTGTATTTAAAGCAGACATTTCCCGTGTATCTGAGCATCTAGCCATTGGACTGACAACTGGATACTTAGGCAGCCTAACAACTTTCAGTGGCTGGAATCAGTAAATGGTTGAACTCATTGCTACTAGACATTGGCTCTTGTTTCTGCTCGGCTTTTTAATTGGTAATATGGCACATTTTGACAACAACTGTAATATGGAACATTTTAATTGTCTTTTTAATAGGTGATTTAGTGGTTTAGTAGCTGTCTAGTTCAGAGAAATTTGAACTTCAATTTTATCTCAACATCACCAGTTATATTTTGTTAATAAGTGTTTGCTAACAACTCAAATTTTGTAGGCTTGCTTCCTGTGGGTTCTTCGATCACCTTTGGGGTAGAGACAGCCAAGGGTTTCAAATGGTTTCTCCGCTGGCTAAACATGAGACCTGGAAGTGGCACTTTTATCTCTAAGGTCAACTGGAAGGTAGATAACTTCCTACGCCATTTGGTAGTTATCGTAGTGTACGTGGTGATATTAGGTTTGTTAAGGGGTGTCGCCGGTGCATTGGAAAAGGTTGAGTTCAAACATGGTGGTAATGCAGCTTGGCTGTGGCTTGCTTGCATAGTTGGACCTCTAGGTGTGTGGATTGGGTGGTTCTTAGCTACACTCAGTTGCCATTGGATAGGAGGGAGGTTGAAGTGGCTTCAATTTGGGACTCTAATTGCTAATGTTTTTGCTTCTTGGGTCGTGGCTGCACTTGCCATTGTAAAGAAATCAGTAGGTAGTCCTTCAAAATTACATTTGGGCGGTACTTTAATCTTCCCACTCATTGAATGGAAACACTAAAGTGTCTCATTTTTATAATATTTAAGAACTTAAATGGTTAATTTTCTTAAGAATCAAAGTGTTTTTAGTTTCAGAAGTACTTTTTGTATTTTTTATTTATTTAAAGAAATGTTAAAATGTATTTCATTTTTTCTTTATTAAATTTATTTTAAAATTTGTTTATTTAGAACAGACAGAATTCAATAGGTCTAATTTGGAACCGTCCGATAAAATCGAATATTATCTATCTTAGAGATATATCAAGAGATAAATAATCAGACCGGTCCTTAGATTTTTTTAAGGCTTTAAGGGAGCCGTATGAGGTGAAAATCTCATGTACGGTTCTGTAATAATTCACTCTTTTTTTAAGTATGTTCTGTTATACACACTTCTTATGTCAATCTGCATTGACTGTGCTCAAAGCCAGTAGAATCAGAATTAGTTTAGGAGAAAGGCTTTATGGCAGATTAGATTTTATTTCCAACTTTACTGCCAGAGAAAGCCAACTTGATTTTATTTGATAATCTCTGTTATTTTATCTCCTTAGATTTGTTTCTTGCCCTCTAATTACTAATTTATTCTTGTAAAACTTTCTAGTCATATTTTATTCTTAGCCTCAGATTTATTTTCCCTTGAGATTTTTCTCTAACATTGCTACTCATTTTTTTGAAAAATAGGATCTTATGTCCCAGCAAATTTCTGTAAAAGTGCATCATAATTTCGGAGGTTGTGATTAGAATTATATATCTGTTTGATGTTGGTGAACACCAAAAATTTGTGATACTATTGTAACAGGAATTCAGTTTGGTCTGTTGCCTGTTGGGCAATTTGAGCACTATCTCTACTTTTGCTGCTGAGTTCAATGAAATGACAGGAAGCAAGCATCCTTGGAGAGCATATGCCTATGCTATGATTACAATATGCATTTCGTTCTTCTTTGGGATCTTTATATACTGCATCCCTGTTTGGAGAATGTCAGTGGGCATAGAAATTACATGCCTCTTTGGAGGTTTGACTGCCCCAACTGGGGCTAGAAATACATTATTTCTTACTCACCCTTCATGACCGATTCAAATTTATTAAAAATCACACCCTTGAATAGAGAGAAAGACTGGTATCATCTTGTGAGTTTTGATAAATTTCAGTTAATGATAAAAACTACTTATTAAAGGAATTATATATTTATAAATGATTATAAAAGGCCCTGCTGAATTCTCTGTTGCATCCTTAAAAAATTGAATATCATGTTATTTCAGGCATACAAAGAAACAATTGCATGCTCTTTGAGCCCCGTAAAGATTTAGAATATGTTCATTTTATATTTTTATAGTAGAATATGATCATTTTATTTATATCTTTGATATTTTAGTATAACTTTGATTGCGCAAATTATAATACTCTTATTCAACAAGATGATCTAGATTAGTTACAATTTTAATTTTTAAGATACTCTACACATAATATTTTTGTAAAGGTTAAGATTTGATTTAAAAGAAAACTTTATTAAATAGTAGGAGTATTTTGCATTTTTGTTTGTTTGTCGTGATGCCCGTCATGAATTAACGGGTAGGTGCAACTGGGCTGGGATTTAGATGCTTGGCATTTGAATCTGCACCTGTTTTTCTTATCTTGCACCTTTTATTATATTTTAAATATTCATTCTTTCTGAAATATAAATTTATATTTTAGAATAATTTTTTAAAAATATAATGAAAAATGATAGATTTGAGAGTGCAGAAAACAAATGACTAGATGTCATGGGAGCGGAAGCAGTCCACGGCCCACGGCTCAAAC
This sequence comes from Glycine latifolia, assembly GCA_013407115.1. NCBI lineage: Eukaryota > Viridiplantae > Streptophyta > Magnoliopsida > Fabales > Fabaceae > Glycine > Glycine latifolia. The sequence goes on along the minus strand of CM023944.1, from coordinate 37,685,477 downwards.
TAGGGAATCTTCCAGTTGGTACATTACGTAAGGGAAAGGGAAATTATGTGAGCCTGTGAGGTGATTCCAAAAAGTTTATTTAAGAAAAATATTGCAGAATCCAAAAGGAAAAAAGAAATGTTTCATAGGGAAATGATAAATTTATAACCACGTATGTATTTTGACGTGTGTGACCTGCTGCAGGGAAAAAAGAAAAAAAGAAGCAAATATATTACTCCACGGAAAAACAGGGTCTTGATTAGGACACATGGCAATATGTTGTCTTAGATTATCACATTATAATATTATATAACCATAAACTCAACACGCCACAGTAGACGCCTTAAGTTTTCATTAATTTAATTCTATTTATTTTTTAAGTTTAAATAAATAAAGAAGTTGGATTTATGAAAGATAAATATTGATCTTATTATATTAATCTATCAAGTCTCTTAACCAACTTGCTCATTCCATTTCATTATAATTATCACCTTAAATTATTTTATACATAAAAATAATAATAAATCTTAAATTATTTTATGAATAAAAATAATAATAAATAGATTAAAGAGGATAATAATTTTATAAAATTAATTTTATATCATTATTAATTCATTTATTGATTTTATTATCCAACATTAATATTATAAGAGATATAAATGAACAAAAGATAATTAATGTTATATACAAAATAAAAATGTAATTCTTTTTGAAAAAAAAATTCTTACACACCAAATGAGCCGGAAGGAGTAAAACCTTATATCTTAATAGTTTAAGGACTGTAATGATCATTTATGAACTTGTTCAATAATTTATTTTTCTTAAAATTAATATGAACATCTTTTAAAAATATCTATTTTACTATAAATAATAAAACTGTCAGAACACAGCACGGATAATTTATTCGTGCTACTAGTTTAATTTAATGGTAAAAAAGTTGTGAAATCTTTTAAAAAGTTAAAAAGAAAGGAATGGACGAGTGAGAGGAATCTATTTCAAAAGCTGGCTCCTATCATTGACCACAAAATAGTTGTCCCAACTCAATTATCATGTGACTCGTAATCGTAGCTTCACATTTCTTTTCATGTGAAAACGGCACCTTATTTATGAATCTCCTTGGTTTGACACATTATACCATTTTTCTTTTCGTACAATTAATATTATGCCATTTTTAATTTGTCCAGTTTAGGTACAGTAATTCAATAGCCCATTAATTTTCCTGCTGCGTATCCTCAAAGATAACATAAAAGTCCAAATCCGAAAAAACAAAAAAATGACATAAAATCATAACCATTGAATTCGTATCTCTGGCCTACATATAATTCACCAACTAGTTAAGTACAGTTTTGGTGACATCATTGATTATTTCTTTCCCATAACTTATATTATCTCTTTTTCTTGGGACAGTTTCCTTACGTTCATCCTTGCAATCCATAAGTCATCGCTTGTATGGGAAAACTGTCTTCTTATTCATGTGCATCATCCTGTATTAAATTAACATAATGTGTTCGTTTCATTTTCTTGATGTGGGGGTGAAAATTGTTTATTTTTCATGTGCTATTTGATGTATTGGGATGCGAAATGCAATAGTACTAATTATTAATAAAAAAATCCTAAACATAATAAAATGGGCAAGTAGAAAATTGTTACTCAAACTTGTCATATATTTGGTACCACACATATATAAGGTCAGCATTGGTGGCAGGTGCATGAGTCAACCTGGTATTTTATTTGTTTTGGTTTTAAGATGGTGAAACAAGTGTTGTGGTTGTATTAGTGTTCACATGGAGAGAATAAACAGTGGGGATTCTTCCATCAGAAGGCGTTCATTGAGCATATCAAGTCACATAAGCCATCATACAGACAATGATGATGCTGAGTGTGAGAGTGTTTCAGAGGCTGGAGACATTGGAGATCGTGTTACTATTCGAAGCAAGAGGATCAGTGAGAGCAGCAGCAGCTTCCGCTTGTCTTTTGACAACAGGTCAGAAAATGAAGCTGTTGTTTCAATTCCAGAGGAACACAGATTGCATTCCAACTCTGTTAGGCCTTTGCCTCCTGCTGCACGCACATCTACCTCCCCTCTTTCAACTGATGCAATAGTTGGTTCTCAAGACACAAAACATGTGAGCTCTCTTCAACATCTGATTTTCATGTTGTGTGAGATTTTTGGTTTCTAATCAACCATATGGTCTGTGTCTAGATCCAAATATTTACATATCATGCTGCGTTACATGTTGTTATTTGTTTTCAGGATCCTCATAAATGTTTGCCAGTGTTGCTGGACTATGCTTCATTTATAGTTCCTTTAGCAGTTTTTGGAATTCTTGGGGTAATATATGCTGACTTTTTGCCTTGAATTGCATTACCACATAGTATTCTTCTGGTGCAGCGTCGATGTTTCCCTGTTGGTGCAGATTGGATTACTGATATTTGCTGTTGTTTTTTTGATTCATAATTGTTTTTCTGATTCAGAGATTTTGGCAAATTTCAGCTGTGATTAGCACAATGATATATTTTATATTTTCAATTTTTATGTTGAGACATGCACTTATCCACAAGAATCTAATACATAAATTGTCAAATTAACTATGCAGGTCTTTTCAAGATACTTACTGCAAAAGTTATTTGGCCCTGGGGTTGCTCATGTGACAAGCGACCAATCTATTCTTTATGTTGATCTTCCTTCTAATATGGTCTGTCCCCTTTTCCATCTTCATTATTTCTGTGTCTTGGTTACATAGTACATACAGATTAGGGTGCGTTCACAAAGATTAACACCACAGAATTGTTTGGCCAGGAACATAACTTTCAGACATTATGGTAGAAACTTGCTTAAAAGAACAATGCATTTTAAATTCTTCATATCTATTGCTTCTCTAACAATAATTCCTTTAAAGCTGGAGTTTGTCAAAATAGGAATGGTATGACTTTTGAGCTAGAAGCACTTATTTCTTTTCTCATGACAGAAGATTAGCTACTTTTGTAGTGTGCATTTCGTAAATCCTTAATCTATAATGTGCACAATTGAATATTTCTTTTCAAATCTTGCTATAATATAGTCATTCTGTCTAACTTTTTAAACTTGGTGTCAAGTGACACTTGAGTCCTTTATGTGTTGAACAGAACACATTTGCAAATTAGATTTGAATCTTGCTTTAATACAGTAAATCTGACAAAAGTTTCAAATTACTGTTACAAGAAAGTGAAACTTAAGTCCATTTTAAAGTTCATTCATAAGGAAGACGAGTTAGATAACACTAATGAAAATTTTTTACATTCCCTTTCAGATTGGTTCATTTCTTATGGGATGGTTTGGTGTGGTATTCAAAGGAGACATAATTAATGTCTCAGAGCATCTAGCAGTAGCAACAACAACTGGTTACTTGGGAAGCCTTACAACCTTCAGCGGTTGGAATCAAAAAATGCTAGAACTCAGTGTTTCCGGGCATTGGCTATTCGCTGCACTTGGCTTTCTAGTAGGTAAATACTAGGATCAGAGGATTTAATAAGGGCATCTTCTAGTTATAAGTTCATTGTTTCATGCAAAGAATTTTTTTTTTTTTTTTCATATTTATCCCAAGTAGGTGAGTTGATGTTTTTATTTCCTCAGAAAAGCTCAATTGATAAGATGAATTCATTTTACAATTACAATTTTTCAGGTATATTTCTCGTTGGCTATTCCATCATATTTGGGATAGAAACTGCCAAGGGTTTCAGGTGGCTTCTCCACAGGCTGAATATTAGTTCAGGCAAAGAAGGCTCTAAGATCAACTGCAGCATAAACAGCTACCGCTGTCAGTTGATAGTTATGGCGATATCCATGGTTGCATTGGCCATATTATGGGGTGTCAGTGGTGTATTAGTTAAGGCTGAGTTCAAGAATGGTGGCAATGCTGCTCAGTTATGGTTTGCTTGCATGGTTGGACCTATAGGTGTGTGGATTAGATGGTTCTTAGCCCGGCTCAACGGACGCGGATTGGGAAAGGCAGGGCTGTTTAAATGGATTCCATTTGGAACTTTAATTGCCAATGTATCAGCTGCTTGTATTATGGCTGCACTTTCCAGTGTGAAGAATGCAGTAAGTTTCTTTGCCATCATTCATGTTCCAGTCCCCCCATGCCTAACTGCATTGTCCAATCTCTAAGCTTGTAGTCATATTGGATCCAAATTATATTTGACAGTGATATTTACCGCTGTTGGGAAATTGGCCTTCCTGTTCAACTTCTTTGGAGAATACCATCTTGATTAATTATTGCCCTTATTTCTGTTATATGTTACATAAACCGTATAGTAAGATGTTTGTACAGGCGTTATCCAATGCCTTGTATGAAAGTCTAGTAGGGGTTTATGATGATAAATTCTACAAGTATCTTTTTCTTTTCATAATTGCATTGATTGGAAGGAGTTCTAAATGGTTTTGCCCATGTTTCAATTTTTGATGATCTGGACTTATATCCTAGTACAAAAATCAAGAAAATCCGCATCAAGATTTTTAAGGCCATAAATCATAACCATTACTTGCTTGATGCAGGTGAACACCAGGGATTGTGATACTGTTATAGCAGGAATACAATTTGGTCTAATGGGGTGTTTGAGTACGGTCTCTACATTCGCTGCAGAGTTTAATGCAATGAGAGAAAGCAGTCGTCCTATGAGAGCATATGCATATGCTGCCATTACAGTTCTTGTGTCATTCTCTTTAGGAATCTTGATATACTGTATTCCTGCTTGGACAAAGGGGTTTGACATTGACACATAGCAATTAAGGCAATCATGTCTTGGTTGAAACATTGCAGCTTAATGGAAAGTGCACAAGAATGAGTTGGCAGTTCAAAGAAGCACAGTAATGTATCTACTACTTATAATAGTGAGATCTGTCAATATTAGGATCGAGTGTAAAGAGAGGTTTTGAACTAAAACACCACTTCTTATTAATATAGATACCATGTGTTGATGTAGAAAAATGAACAAAGGAAGTTTGAGAACTTTTAAATCCTAAAAGAAATTCATATTTAACTTAATTTTTGGCAAAGTTATGGTATGATAGGAGTGAATACAGCTTAATGGAAAGTGCTTAGTAACTCCTTAAAAATGTTACTAGTATATACACTTTCCTTTTTTCTTTCGATTAATCGTTTCTGCCATTCAAAAATCCATTCCAACTGACAGAAAGTTGGTTGTACTTGTGTATTTGTCATTGTGTTCGGCCTTTATGAGTCCAAAATCACATGGTTCCTTGAACTTTCACCAAAGCCTCAACACAGAAGGACGTTAGAAACTGAGTGTGCGGTTATTATTTTGAGTGATCTTTTAGTTTGGCATCAAAAGAAGTCAACAGAAAAAAAAAAAAAAAGAGGAAAAGTAAAGCAAGCAGGTTGTAACTAGCAAAGCCTTGGGAAATAGAAAAAATTGTAGCCATCTACAATCCTTTCTGAGACCCGACTGTTAATTACTTTGCATGATGATAAGCCACACCGCCAATAGTTAAATTGTTTACTATTCAACTTTGCCACATCATTAGCAAAGTTGCGGCAACTGCTAACCATTCGGAGTTGGAGTTGGATTTAGGCTTCGATTAATGTCCCATTAATGTAATAGTGTTGGCCAATTAAAAAAGGAGTGTTTTCTTCCTTTAGTTACATAATAATAGGTTAGGTGAATTGCTTTCTATACGCAATTAGGATGAGAAAAATAATACCCATTATCTGTTTATTAAGGTAGCGACGTCAACGTGTGTATGAAGATAAATATCTATCTCTGTTTATTAAAAAAATAACGGAGTACATAAATGAGGTAGCGACGTGTGTATGAACATACCATATCTGCGGTAATCACTATCATATTTATTTTTATATCATTTTATACGTTAAGAAAATCAAATTAAGCTATAGACTAGTATAGTGTGACCTACAATTAATACAATATGTCTGCAGTGCTGCTTAATTAATTTACTGAGGGATCTTATTGAGCTTACAGTAAACATAATCCTTGTATTTCTTGCTCTTATATTTTGGTGGGTTGTCTTGGTTAACCAGTTTTGGGTGAGGCCCCACTACGTACTCTGGTTGAGGTTCTATGAACACAGGCCACGAAATTCTTGTTTCGTCTTTGCTCACTGTAGTCCTGTGAAACACGGCCTTGTATTTTCCATTGCTCATTATCTGTCACCATAAAACGTAATATTTATTGTGTGATCAAATTCAATTCTCATAATATATTCTTTTAGATTTTAGAAGAACCTGTACATACATGTATATGTTCTTTGACAAAATTTAAACAAATAACATTACTGCCCCGTAAAATACCTGCTTCCTCTCAACGTGGTTAATATGTAATAGTAATACATTCGTAAAGTATTTTTGTATCATATATATATTGCTCAACTGCTCAATAAATGTAACCTTGTTACCTTAAAATCCCTTGTTTTGACCATATTCTTCAAACTTTACAATGCATGCAGTTACTAATTATAACATATCAAGCTAATTATTATTATTATTTCATATTAACATTCTACTCTTTCTCTTTTGTTGAATTTCTCATTGGCCCAATTTGAGAATTGTATATTTTGTGAGATGTATATTCAAGTATGAGAGTTGGTATAAAAAAACTTAGTACGTGTTTGTATCAGCATTCATTTCAACTAAATGTTAATCTAAGGACCTTGCTTTTTCGTTTTTACATGGAAAAATAGGAAACTTTCGGCCATCATTGTTGGAATAGGTTTCCAAACATACCCTTAAACATACATAACAACTTAACTTATATATCCTTCTTTTCATCGCATCCAGTATTAGATTTTATTTTTCAATACTCATCCCCAAGTTCAATGGGATCGGTCTATATTTTTTTTGTTAATCCAATTGTGATTTGTTTCTTTTTTCCCCTTTTTTGGGCTATTTGTTTTTTCAATTGTAACTTCTTCTTTTTTTGGGCTTGCATTAAAGGAGGCTCTAGGCCTCTTATATGGGTTTGTGCTCATATTGAATCTCAAAAAGTCCAAGTTCACTTTTGGGTCTTTTGTTGAACTATACACAAATGTGAACTCCATAGACTATTTATATAATACAAGTGTGAGAGTGAATCTAAAAAGATTTAGACATTTTTAATCTAACTTATATATTCTTTTCTTCTCTTCACCCCATATGTGAGACTTTATTTTCCAACACTCCTTACTGCTCATGCTTAATAAGGTTGGTACATTTTTATTTGTTTGCCCAGTTGTAGCTTGTATTTTTTTTCTTTTATTTGGGGGGGGCTTGCACCTCAAGAGAGAGAAAGGCCTCTCGTCTAGGCATGTGCTTCTTGTACTTGAGTGTCAACGACCCAATTCACTATTTTGTTAGATCAATAGTTCAATAGAGGCTGTTTCTTTTTTTTTTGACAGAAAATAAAGGCTGTTAAACTTTGGACTCTGATATCATGTTGAATTTGCACAGATTCAATGTAAAGAGTGGAGACTTAGTGGACCATACACAAGTATAAGAGTAGGTTCAGAAAAATCTAAACATTTTTAGATACAACAACTCAACTTATATACTCTTTGTTTCTCTACTTCCCATCCCATCCCATCCCATGTGAGACGTTATTTTCCAACACGTACCCTTGAACAATTCGTTTATAGATATAATAATGATCACAATAAAAACAGCAATAGAATTTTGTTTGTGTTTCTGAGTGAAACGCGAGTAGATATATTACCTCCATTTGATCTCCAATGTGAATGACCAAAGCATTGGGGATATACTTAACGTTGTACCAATGGCCATCTCTGGAGGCTTGAAGGCCCTGAACATGGTTGGGCACAAGAAGGGTAATGCACGACATGTCCGTATGAGCTGGCACACCCAGGACGAGATCTGGGCATGGACAAGGTGGGTAGTAGTTTATCTTTAAAAGGTGAACCATGTTATCACCCCCTGCGAATTCCTTTAGTTCATGTTCTTCAAGCCCCAACCCTATTGACATGCTTTTGAACAATTTGTCAACAACCCCATGTAGGTACTTCCCATATTCCTCATTAACCTCTCTGCCACCAAAATAAATATCATAAAATAATGCCCTTACATCATTTCCTTATTTTGTGTCGCTATACCAACAAAACACACCATATATACGACATGCATGCACATTTAATAATAATAATAATAGCTAACACACAATAAATGTAATTACCTATTTTCTTATCTTAAGAGAATTTTGTTTCAAAAAAATATTTTTTAGAAATAATTTATTCCCAAACTAGCACTTATTCATAATAAGAGATCATTAAGTTAAGAAACAGAGATGGAGAAAAATAACAGTAGATGTTAATGAAGCTTATCCATCACCAATCATGCTCCCAAAGCAAGAAAAATGCTAGGCCGGTTGGGAGATACAAGGTTAACCCAGTGATTGGAGAAGAGAGAAGGAAAGAGGGGAGAGGTTGCCTGTTCAAATTCCACAAAGTGACATTTTTATTAAAACTAACAAACTAACATGTATCGATAAAAAAAATGCTAAGCTGGTTCATGAAATTTGTAATACATAAAATAATAGCAATAATATATCGTATGCTAATTAATGAGATTGCACATTATCCATGTCAAAAGGGGAAGGAATGACATATATGGTTGTTGAAATTGATGAAAGTATAACCTGTAAGAAGGAGGGTTCTTGGGCCAGAAGCGATAGTTAAGGTCTGAAGGTGGCCATATCCTGTGGAATAAATGGTCCACCCAACCTTTCTTGTTATCCACCTCCTTTTGAAGCTTTGTTCCATAACCTTCTATAGATTTTGAGTCTTCAGACTTAGCGTATTGTTCCTTTTCTTCTTGTGGTAACTCAAAGAACTCTTTCCCCACGGCTTGAAATTTTCCTATAACTTGGCTAGGTATATCGTGGTTCACAATTTGGAACATGCCCCAGTCACGGCTTGCTTCCAGAATTTCATGCAGCACCTTGTCTTCATCAGGGTTACTGAAATCAATTATAGGAACCCCAAGTTGGGTTCCATGAACGGTTGTGATGCCTGGTTGCTCTGTCTCTGACCTCACAAACTCTGCAGGAATCGTTTCCTTCGACTGAGAAGCTACGCTTTGCACCCTCAATGGGTCCATTAATTGCTTTTGTTCCTATAATCTTCTCTTCTTTTATTTTGTTGTCTTAATCAAATGGAAGCGTATCAAATAAGAAAGGTGCTTGCTTGTATATCGTTGAGCTATAAATAATAAAGTCAGGCACGCCGACATTGTCGATTTCTAATTAATGTGTGGGTGCAATCAAACAATGCAAGACCACGGTTGCATACTTGCATGAACCGGAAGGTTTTTCTCCCCCCGCAAAATGTGTTATTATAAATATAAACAAACACACACATGACCAGCAAGTAATTGGTCTTAGGTACTTAAACTCCATCCCTCTAAGCAAATATTCCACATTAATATTATTATGGTGATAAAAAAAAACACACACATATAATAACTATTACTATATTGATATATGTTTATGGTGTAACATGTAAAAATTCCATAACATGTAACTATTACTACGATCTTAAACTATTGTTCATATATATACTTTTTAGGCTGTCTACCATGGATGAAAGTATAAGTTTCAGCATCCAATTAATCAAATATATGTATACAAGGTATAATTAAATACTCTTAAAATTAATGGTTAAGAAAGAAAGAAATAACTCTGGCTAACAAGTTTGAGTTGATCTATAGTAAAACTAAAGATCTTGACCAAAGTAATTGCATAAATATGAAGAAATGAATTTTATTAAATATGATTCACTTTGTGTGACATTATTATTTATTAGATCACGGTAATATCATGTTACCCAAGTAAGTTTTCCATATTGTGTTTTAGGTAAAGTTTGTGTGAGTTTCCTAGCTAATATTTTAAGCCAACGTCCAAAAGATATCCTTGTGAATTTAATTTCTCATCCTTTACACAATACGATGATCTCGAAATGAAATTACATATGAGAGACCATCTACATGTTATAACATATGAATGACATATAATAATACTACCACCACCTTTTATGCTGAAGTCCCAAAACAAACAAACATAAAACAATGCAGAGTTGTTCCTATCTTGGCCCTGAGATATTTTGCGAAGACATGTAAGAAAAACCATGAGTCGGTGAATCACTTGGCATGCTTGTAGAACTACGTGCTTGTTGAAGCATCACAGAACCATTTTCATTTTCTTCCGCTATAGTGGAAGCCTCAGTATACCTACGACCATAAAACCTCAGAAAGTTCAAAGATTCTATCCTCGGGTGTGGCAATGGAGGAGTCCCAACTTCCAACATGCCAACAACAGTGACCATGTTTGGGCTAAGTGCTGGTTCTTCATGAACACAACACAAGGCAATACGAACAAGTTTCTCCACTTGTTCACGTGTGACACGTCCTTCAAGCCTTGGATCAGCCAACTCAAGGTAACTCCTTTGTTCATGCATTTCCAATGCAAATAGTGGAAAATAAACCAACCCGGGTGTTGAAGAGGTTGAGGAATGGCCTCCACCATTGTTGCTATCATCCATGCTATGGCTTCTGGACCTGTAATAACAGTTCTTCCTTCCACTGACAAGTTCAAGAAGCACCATTCCAAAGCTATACACGTCAGTTTTCTATGTTATGGCAGAGTTGGTGAGCCACTCTGGAGCAAGATAGCCACGTGTGCCTCTCATTGTTGTGAACAAACCAGACTGTTCGGGACTCAAAAGTTTGGAGAGTCCAAAATCAGATATCTTAGCCTGAAACTCATCCTGCAGGAGAATGTTCTCTGGTTTGATGTCACAATGTAAATAAGCAAGTCCACGTGCTGTTCCAAGCGCCACATCGAACCTCTCTTGCCATTCCAAAACGGGTCCACCACCAAAGAGGTTTTGGTCAAGGGAACCACGGTTCATGTATTCATATACCAACAAGCGGTGTCTCCCTTAAGCACAAAAGCCTTTCAATTTGACCAAGTTAACGTGGTGGATGTTTCCAATGACAGCAATCTCAGTGCAGAAATCTTTCTTCCCTTGAATTCCTATGTTCACTATTTTCTTTACTGCCACAACAGATTTGTCAGGAAGAACACCTTTGTACACTGCTCCAAACCCACCTGACCCTATTAGAGTCTTGAAGTTATCTGTAGCCTCATCAAGTTCTTCATAGTCAAACCTTGCAGGTAAGCCAGGAATGTAGAAGGCATCAAGGTCCCCAAAGGTGAGTTTTCCACTAGTTTCACTTCTTTCATCTTTGACATGAGTGCCAATCTTCTCCGCACAAGGAAAATTAAGGCCATCAGAACAATGAATCCGATAATTAGTAACAGCACTGCAACTGCCACAGGAAACTCCCCATTTTGAGAACTTTGCTTATCATCACTACTATCATTACTACTAGTTGTAGATGCAACAATAATGGCTTTAATGAACCCCAACATGTCTCTCTCACCTCCATTACTTGACTGAAGGGACCCCAACTCATTCTCAATCATGTAGCAAGAACCAGATGTGTTTTTATAGAAAATTCCCCAGCAGGAACAGTTACTTGAACAAAAATTTTGGCAGGCAGATAAATTCACGTTATACATAACTGGTTCAGAATAAAAATTGCCAAAGTACCCAACATACCCTATATTCAAAAATGAAAAACCTGAAGATTTTTTACAAGGAAGTGGCAAAGAATAGGATCCATTGCGTGGCACACAACCACTAGAAGTACCTGAGCCTACATTGAAGTTTGGGGGACAAGAACAAACAGGTGAAGAGGAAACAGTGTTCTCAGTGCATAAACCTGCTCTTCCACAAGCTAAGGGAGTTTGACATCCATCATCTGGCCCCACAAACTCCTGCTTCAAGTTGTTAGTGCCAGAAAAGCTGTTGATAATAAACTGGCCAGAGGTACCTAACTTGGCAATTCGAAAATTAGCCAGAGGCAAACCCAGTTGAAAAACTGTTCCACCATCTCCAAAGAGGTAAAATCCTGTGTTGTTTATGGCCATGTATTCCACCATGTCATTTGAATTCTTGTAGACTTTTGTGTCCGTTGAAAGCTTCCAGTATGTCTATCCATACCCATTGCAGCACTGCATCAGAAGAAGTAATTGTGAGCTTGTAGTTTCCCGTTGAGAAGTCTGAATTGGATGCTGCATTTGACAAAGATGCTCCAACGGGGGTAAACCTGTCCAACAACAATTGTGTCTGTTGGGTTTTGGAAACTCTCCCAGAGGGAACCATTGGACTAAAGAATAGATTTTCAAACAAAAATAAAAGGTGCAAGATACACATATGAAAGTGCAGGATTCAAATTCCATTGGTCCAATTTTTTTTATAATTAATAAAACCATAAATGATAAATTTAATACTACAAGTGTTGTTAATATTGTCCACGATTAATAATCTAAATTTAATACTATACAACCAAATACAACCATGGCACTTATTTGTAATTTAAAACTTCAAGTAAAAAAATGTTTTGCTATATCAGTTTTTCTAAAAACTACTCACACTGTTTCTTATCTTCTAAGTCAGATCTTATAGGGATTTTAGTGACCGAGTCTCTGTAACAATACATAATTTTTAAAGAATTGAGGAGGGGAGCCACCTACCTTGTTTGGTCCAACTGTCCAAGCAAAGCGGCATGTTGCAAGTGCCATTTGCACTACAGTAATATATGCCTACAATTTACGTATTAGCTGAGGACATTTTTGTGATTCAGAATATATTATGTAACAGAAAAAGTTACACGTGCTGTTGCATGACTGTTAAAAAAAAAACATTAGTTATTGCAAGAATAAAATAACTATTTTTTTTTGTAAAAAAAATATATATTTTTAAACTATACCATATTAAATGAAGTAGCACAGGGAGATAAAAAAAACCACAACCAATAAAATCTAGTAAATGATTGAAATTTGACAAGTTAGTGGATTGAATTAATATTATTGGCTCTTAAACTAATAGATAAGTAAAGTTATATTACAGAAAGAATTTATGATAAATTAGTACAAATAAAAATGGGAAAGACAAACTATAACTTTACAAGCTCATACTAACACTGAGTGAAGAAGCATTTTAGAAAAACATTACCAAAATATGATACACTACTAAAATAAACTTCATTATCATTAAATTAGTTTAATAATTGAGCAAATAAAAATATAATGTAACAACTTTAACAAATACACTCGTCAATCGTCATGAGACACGCAGAGTCCAAGTCCTGGCATAGTGACACAGGGCAATTTGCAAATTGCAAGTGGAGTACTACCTATCTAATCGCTTGAGTGATTCAAAACAGGTTATTATTTAACAGAAAAAATTTACATTCACTCATAGTTTGTTACTCTGATTGAAACAAAACATTTCTTAAAGGAGAAAAGAAGTCAACTGAACAAGCACAGAATTTGGAGATCTTTCCACGCTATCTTTTAAATTTAAATCACATAATCTTTTGACGAAAAGATATTAGTTGCGATTTGTACTCCAAAGTTTGTTCTCCGATCCCTATATATGACTTCACTCTCATTCGATTCCATTGCTATTTTTGAAAACCGTAACTAAAACCTCTTACATTCTCTCTTCTGTCACCATTTCAATTTCCGTGATGCCTCGCCAATCGCCGCCGTCACCGCCTTCCCAGCCAGGCGTTCTGGACCCTGAAATCTGGCGAGTCTGCGCCGGACACACCGTGGAGATCCCCACGCTCCATTCTATGGTTTACTACTTCCCTCAGGGACACTTCGATCAAGCCTCTTCCGCTCCGAGAAACCTCTCCCCTCTCCTTCTTTCGAAGCCCGCCGTTCTCTGCCGCGTCGAATCGGTTCAATTACTCGCCGATCCTCTCACCGACGAGGTTTTCGCGAAGCAGGTTCTTCACCCTGTCGCTGATAGCTTCGCTGCGGGACCTTCCGCTGTTGCTCCTGCTGCTGCTGCTTCGGCTCAAAACCACGAGAATAAGGTCGTTTATTTCTCGAAGGTTCTCACGGCTTCTGATGCTAATAACAGTGAGGAGTTTTCTTTTCCGTGGACATGCGCGGTGTCTATCTTCCCGCCGCTGAAGCACAGGACGCAACCGCCGGTGCAGAACCTCCTCGTCACCGACGTGCACGGTTTCGTCTGGGAGTTCCGCCACATCTACCGCCGGAAGCACCTGCTGACCACCGGCTGGAGCACGTTCGTCAACAACAAGAAGCTCGTGGCCGGTGACACCGTCGTGTTCATGAAGAACTCCAGGGGAGGGTTGTTCGTCGGAATTCGCCGCGCCACGCGCTTCTCTATGGGGATGGGTGGTGGCAGAGGCGGAATGAGGATCAGGGGGGATGAGGAGGAGGAGGAGGAGGAGGAAGAGGAGGAAGAGGAGGTGAGGGAGGTTTTCTCGAGGGACGGGAAGGGGAAGCTGCCGGTGAAGGTGGTTGCGGAGGCGGCGGAGCTGGCGGCGCGGAACATGCCGTTCGAGGTTGTTTATTATCCGAAGGCTGGGTGGTCGGAGTTTGTGGTGAAGGCTGAAGCGGTTAATGAAGCTATGAAGGTTGCATGGAGACCCGGACTGAGAGTTGAGATCGCTACGGAGACAGATAAATCGTACCCGTGGTGTCTGGCTTCGAAGACATATGATACGTCCAGGGTGTCGTGGTGTCTGGGTAGGGTCTCTTCTGTCGCTCTTCCCGATAATGGCCAATGGCGCGGTTCTCTTTGGCGTATGCTTCAGGTATAATATACATATAACTCCACGTTTTTTTTTTGTCATTCTTGCTTATACTTGCCATGTCAAATTCTCAACAAGTTTTACGGGGATGCTCTCTCTTCTTCATGCATGTCTCTATCTGTGTTTTGCACTTTTGCAGGGGAAATTCTTAATTAGAGGAGCTATTTGCCTGCCCTGAATTTCTTGTTTATCTTTTATTGAAAGAAACTTTATGTCAGAAATTGTACTTCCAAGAAGTTATTTTCTCTCTCAAATGACTGGCCATTTATCATTTCTGATCTTAACATCATAGGTTACATGGGATGAACCTGAAGGTTTGCATATAGCAAAATGGGTCAGCCCTTGGCAGGTGAAATTTGTTAAAGTCCGACCTGGACCCGGGATGCCCCTATTCTGGTGAACTGTCACCTAATAGCCGTGGTAGTCTCCAATCCTGTGGCACAGACCTTGTTGGCAACTCAAGAAAACTTGTGTCTGTTTCATTTCAACTATTTGGTGCAGTCATATTATGCTTTTTCCCCCTAAATTATGCTTGTGATATTCTAAGGACACAAACACATAGTTTTTATGAAGAGAAAAATACTCATTATTAGATGCGTTTGATTTTTATTGGAAAACAAGAATGACAACTCTTTAAATTCCTTAAATAAAATGATAAATGGTCGTTTGGTTTCCTCCTTGACTTTATATTTGGAACTTTTATTGCTCATGTATGGCCATTAAAGATATTATAAATCATCTGTAACATTTTTTTTTTTCATTCAACGGGGTAAAGGCCCATAAGAAAATAAATTATACTAAAATAAAAGAAGTAGAGACTCTTATAGAGTCACCAAGAGCAAGTGCTGCCATATTATAACATTGTTTGATTAAATAATACAAAGTAGTATTTCTAATAATTTATTGTAGAATAATTGCTGGGTTTTTTTAGTGTTCCTTCCGTTAGCAAGATGCGTTCGGACTTTTTCAATTATTATTGTTCCAAATTTTAACTTTTAGTAATCATAAAAGAGTTAAATATGCATGCATTATCATTGTACACTATCTATTAATAAAAATTATTATTAATATAACTTTAAAGATAATTATTTAAAAAATTAACAACCAATTTATCAAATATCAGACTATGATTAGATAACAGTGTAAGAAAATTTTATACACTGAATACATATAGAAACAAAATTATTCTTCCGCATTAGTTATTCTTTATAAAACATGAAAATATAGAAATAAAATTACTGTCTCATTTTATCTGTCATTTAAACTAATGCACATATGTTAAGAAAATAATTACATCAAAGATACGGTGGCATACATTTAAAACATATTCAGTGATCTTATATTCCCATAACACAGGGTACCTAATAATTGACTATTTTCCAAAAGGATTCCACAATCTGTATGGACTATGGGTTAAAAAATTCTAAAATAATTTTTAATGTATATTAATATAATATATATATAAGTTTACATAATAAATTTTATAATAATTAATTTTTATCTAATAATAGGTATTTTATAATAATAAAAAATATCTTACAGAATAGGTATTTCATAACAATAAAAAATAGTTTTGTCTTTTTTGGAATTGATGTTTCATAACGATAAAAAATATTTTCAAAATAAGCATAGTTTAGAGTAGGTGTTTGTTTCGTAACAGGAAAAAAATAGTTTTCAGAATAAGTATTTCATAACAGTAAAAATAGCTTCCAAAATAAGTGTTCCTTAATAGTAAAAAATAGTTTTGATTTCGAAATAAGTGTTTCATAACAATAAAAAAATAACTTTCAGAATAGGCATTTTATAACAATAAAAAATAGTTTTCAGAAAATGTGTTCATAAAAATAAAACACTACTACTTTATGACACGGCTTCGACGACGGTTGTGACATAACCGTTTTCGTAGACCACGCGGTGACAATTTTGTAATTATTTGGATGTTTACAACGCTTTTTCTACAAAACGAAGACAGATTTAGATTAGACAGTCATTGTTTTACTGCCTTCATAGACGGGTCTTGAGACCGTCGTCGTTTTGGTCCATTTCAAAGATGGATTTTTTAAAAAACCGTCTTTGTTTTATGTTGTCCCAAATTTCGATTTAGGTTTTAAACCTGTGCCCTTGTCGACATTTTTGCACACCATCATCTTTCCTAGCTTACATCCGACCACATCCCTCTTTCGATTTTGCCTTAACCCCAATAACCTCAACCCTCCTCTCAAGTCTAGAATCGGTGCTCCAAAGCAAAACGGGAACGGCGTCACACTCCACCGCTCTATGCCGGTTATCAGGGAAGGAGCGGAGGGCGTAGAGCATCGTCGCGACTTCTTTTCTTTCTCTTCCCTTTCTAACGTGGATGAGTGTGACGAGGGCGTGAGGAGGGTGGCAGCGAGGGCACGACAGCCGGAGGGGGCGGTGGAGGAGAGGCCGACCTTGGCGTCGTCGTTGAGGGAGAGGTAGAGGAGGAGGCAAGTTTCATTGTTACTGCTAATCAACCTATCGAATCAACCTATCGTTGGTAACCATGCCATGCCACTTCAAGACTTTTGACATCTATGGAACGTTTCTATGGACTATAGTACTGCCACATGTTTTTAGCAATTCATGTTACGCAAGAGCTCCTTCTACTTCTTTCTCCACCACCATATTATTATTGCTTCCTACCTCAACTCAAACATCTCTTGTTCTATTTTCAGAGTTCCATTATGATGCTATGGTTGTTTTTGGTCCCCAAGTTAACGGTGTTTTATTTCAAAGCTAGTATTAAAGCCTGACTGTGGAGTTTCAAACCTGAGTTGCAATTTATTTGTCTTACTTGTGATGGGTTGGTTTGACTCTCTTTCAAATCCCAAATGTCCAAGTTTGAATTAAGGGGACTCACTTTACAGTGATTTTTCATATGGGTAAACCCTTTTTGTGTGTTTTAATTAAGTACATTTTTTAATTCTTTATTACTATAGGTAGTGGTTTTGCTCATACATAGAGATAACTATTCTATGCAATAGGGGAAATTTATTGTGATGTCTTTAACTGTTAATGCTAAGTTAAAAGTTTAACGCATGCCAAATATTGGAGCTCCTTCAGTATCTCTTCAGTTAAGTATCACTAGCCTCAATAAGTTGCCTTTGCTCGTTTGGTTTATAAAAAAAAACAATGAATTTGGCTTCTCAGATATGGCTGAGAAAGAGAGTATGCATTCATTAGGTGATTGGAGGATAATACCAATTTGCACTTTCTTTAAGGATGTCAGGTATGATATGCATATATCATGTTATAGCCTTTCTGTATTACATATCTTTCTGAAAAATGCAAGTTCTAACTTGAAAAGCTGAGCAAGTAGTGTCATTTATTAAACAGAAACTGCATAGTTTACGTCTATTTTTTTCCTGAAAATTTTCATCTATTGTACGTATTTTGATGATATTAATTTCATGGCATGGTTGATGATTCCAATTTCACTCCCACCTAACTAGAAACTTAAGAGGTGGAGCTATTATGAATTATGATGAAAGCATGTCTGTATAGCTTAAGGAGACTTTACCTTGTTTATTTTGAGTTCAATTTTTGTTTTCTTCCCGTGGTTATTGATCACATTCTTCTGATGATGTACCTAGATTTAACTCTTGATTTTCTTCTCACTGCAGACTAGTTTTTAAAGCAGACAGTCTTGGTTGGGAAATTTTGTCAATTGCATTGCCTGCAACAATGGCTTTGACAGCTTATCCTATTGCTTCACTTGTTGACACAACATTTATTGGCCAAATAGGTATATTCTGTTATTCGTTTATTAACTTTGAGCTTACTTCACACATTTCTCATCGGAAACCATAGGTGGGAATGACTGTCTAAATCAGTAGAACTAGAAGTTTTTGGTATCTATGGGTCTGTGATGCTTCAACTTACTTGCATATCAACCAAATTATATATATGCGCTGAGTTTATATATTATGACAGAGAAAAATGTGAATTATGTAAGTGAGTAAGGATTGACTCATGAATGATGATTGAATTAAAGATAGTTCACTAGAAAATAAGGGTAGATGCTTGGGAGCAGGTCCACCTACGGATGCTGAAACCAAAGAGTTATTACCACAGAAAGGTACCATTCTCCCGTCATGAAAAGACTCATGAGTCACGCATTTACTTTGATTCTTGACGGGGTCTAGCATGCGAAAGGCAAACATGTTTCGTATAATACGAAACTAATTCGGATCGTCGGATATGATCATGGTTTTTTAATCTTGCATGGGAACTGGCACCTTCGGTTATTTATATGTTTTTTTTTATTAAGTTAGGCAACGTCCAGTGCATCCCTATGCACCCTATGCTGCTGTATGGTTTTATAATGTTTGGGTCAGAGATTTATTTTGGAGCACTGTCTTCGTGGGTCCCAAATTGTTGTGCAACAATTTTTAACAAATAAAGGAAAATGAATAAAAAATACACAAAAAGAAATGCATGTCTTCTTTAACAATAAACACATAAGCAAAAGGAATACGAACAATTTTGTTTATGTTCAATATAATTTCCTTTTTATTAAATTAATATGGACAATAAATTAAACATACTAAATTTGTGCAATAACTTATAAAATAAATTATATAACTAAAATAAAGATTAATAAATAATTAGGGGTAATAAATACATAAGAAAGTGTTATTATATAAAATTTTATTTGAATAACATAACTTAAAGTTGGTCATTTTAAAATTTGACAATCAAATTATATGGGTCATACTTAAAAGGTATATTTGGTTTAGAAACAATTAAAAGTTAAAGACAAAAATGAAAAGCTTTAGATGATTTTTCAGATTATTTAATAAAAAAAGATAAATAAAAAAATGTAAATCTAAAATGATTTAAACATCCTTAATAAAAAAATATAATTTCTACATTAAATAATAGTGACCTCCATATTATATTTCAATACTTTTAAAAAAATAACAGACCATATAGTTGGATATGGAATTCCATTTTTAGTTAGAGAACGAACCGAAGAAAAATCTTGTATACAAACTACTAATGAAAAGTCTATTAGTGCTTTCACGTTTAATTAATATTAGTTAGATTGAATAGTTTTTAATTTAGCTAATTCGCTTTCTTAATCTTAAAAGTGTGTATATATATAACATACAATTAATATAATTTAAGATATTGTTCAATTTTTTTAAATTCTAAAATCGAATAGAAAAAAAGAAAATCTTTATTTGCACAAACCTCTAGTAAAAAAAAATAATAGGTAAGCTATCTTTCCATTATTTTAGTTTTTTTAGAGAACGAGTTGGGAGACATTACGAAATTATTTCAAATAAAAATAAGAAAGAGTACAAGTACGTAAATTAATTTCTCTTGATTTTTTCTTTATACTTAATGAAAAAATAAAATGTGTTTATAACAGTGTTTGGATCCAACAAAGAAGCTAGTCAAAGTTGCTTTAACCTAGAATCCAATTTTGAGTAATTTTTATCAATAAATTAGTATGAATACCTGAAATTTTATTTAATTTTATAAAATTAATTTTTATTCAAAATTAATTTTAACAAACACTATTATAAACACAGTGAATTTTTTCATCTTTAAGCTTAATGTAGCTTTAACAAGGGGAAAAAAATTGAAATATAATATGAGGCTCACTATTTTTTTTAAATTGTCATTTTTTCAGCAGAAGTAGGAAAGCACAAGTTAGAGTTTAACTTAATTAGATACCAAAATGATTAAATTATATTTTTTTTATTAAGGATGTTTAAATCATTTTAGATTTACATTTTTTCCTTTCTATCCTCTTTTATTTATCTTTTTCTATTAAATAATCTGAAAAATAATCTCAATTTTTTTCTCTTTCATTTTTGTTTCTAAACCAAATATACCCTTAAATGTGGTCCATACAATTTGATTGTCAAATTTTATGATGACAAACTTTTAAGTTTTATTATTCAAATAAAATTTTATATAATAACATTTTCTTTTGTATCTATTACCCCTAATTATTTATTAATCTTTATTTTTTAGTTGTATAATTTATTTTATAAGTTATTGCACAAATAACATTTTTTATTATTATTTACATCATTTAATATAAATTAAGATGATGATGCGTAGTACAATTGTATAGAAACTACACAGGATTTGTACAACTTGCATATGATGGGAGAAGTGTGGCAAGTATGATAATAATATTAGCATCCATTAACATTAGAGATGTGTATTTTCTTTTCTTAACCATTTAATATATTAAGATAAAAAAAATTATTAATTTAAAATTTGGTTAAAAATTAAATAGGCCAAACAATTTGCTACTTTGCTACAATCTCCTAATCTGCCACTTCATATTTACAATTAACTATAACTATTTGATACTTTAACCGTATATCCTCATTACGAGTTGAAATAGGCCAAACAATCTATCATAGGCCTATGGCCTCCCCTGTTCAAGGCATAGCTTGACCTACCTTGTTTATTAATAAGCCTAAATTTGAGTTTTTAAATAACCCTTTTTAATTATAAAGGATAGGTCTTTGTATATAGACTTTCAAGATATGTCAAACCTTTATGTAGCCTTAATAAATTAACCTTCACAAGTTAGAAACCATGCTTAAGCTTTGGCATAGTCATGAAGGTCAGGCTCATGTCTGCCAAATCATGGTCTAGCCTGACCTATTTCCAACCCTAACCCTCAACCCACTAATCATACATTTTAATCATGTCACTCATAAATAATTACACACAGACAAAAAATTTCAATAATCACACTTTTAAACTTCCCAATTAAATATCCTATCAATATATTACCTTCACAAATTTCTGCTGTACCATCCATTTTTTACATCCATCTTACCTTTTCAATCAACCACTGCATATTGTTCATTTACACTATATTAATTATCTTATCAACATTTAACAACATCTCCAAAAATCTTTTCTTTTCATTTTTTTTGTTTTCATACCATCTTACTTAAACTTCTAACAAAAATTTCATTTATAAAAACATCATATTTTAATTATTATTGTTTTCTGAAAACAAACACAAATTTTTTTATTTTAACATGCTTACAAAACTACCAGAAATCTGTTTGTTTTCATTACTTAACTTCAACATATTTTGTGTTTTAAAAAGTAAATTAATATTTTTACTATTCACTTTTCATATTAATTTACATCAACTCAAACTCAAACTTCTAACAAAACTTTCATTGATATACATTTACCTAATCAATTAACATAATTTATATTAATATTATTTTATGAAAAAACACAAAATTCTAAAATCACAACCTTACAATATTACAACATCATTAATTGTATTAATTACTTAACATCAATATATTTTCTATTTTTCAAATAAATTTAATATTTGTCTTATTTTTACTTTTTTTTTCTTTGCTATTCATCAACATTTATCATAATTTTTCCAAAAATAACTTCTTTTTCCAACCCTATTACTTAAAACCACACATATTCCAATAAATAATATTGCATGACTCTGATTGTACAGCCACGCGTCCTTGATTTATTGCATCCTTTCTTCCCTTTGCTTTGTACCTTCAAATACATTGCTTCCTCCATTGGGACTTGGAGACACAAAGGCTACAGTCAACTTTGAAATATATGACGCAAACACGGTAAAACCATGTGCAATGCAATAATCGGAGGTGCCAGTTCCCGTGCAAGATTAAAAAGCCATAATCAAATCCGACGGTCCGAATTAGTTTCGTATAATACGAAACATGTTTATCTTTTGCATGCTAAATCCCATCTTGATTCTTGCTGATTGTTATTTATGTGTTTGTCAGGTTGCGAAGCGCTTAGAGAAGTTCCAAAGAGATTGGGGAGGTGCAACAGATAGAATCATAAACCTTGGACGAGGCTTTCCCAACTTTGAGGTTTTTTGACATATATAGGGGAAAAAAATTTAATTACCATATGAAAACAAAATTTTAAAAATTATTGATTAGGAGTAAGTCTTGTCATATTTTACGACTTCTAAATCAAAAGTAATGTCATGTGTCATTATTTTTATTTTTTTTCTTTGAAATCATAGTCAAATTTATGATTTTAATGTACTTTTTTCAATTCTGAAAAAAAATATTTTTTATAAAACATGCATTCAAAAGTTGTATTTTTTATATTTTATTAAATTAATTAATTTTAAATTTTTTTAAAATATGTTTAAAAGTTGTAAATATATGTACGAACTTATTATTTTATTTTTTATTTAATTTTATTACTTTTTATTATTTTTTTAAGTGAGTTGGAAAGTCGTGATTATATTTAGTGTCCTGAACCTGATAATCAACGGTGGGATAAAGGTGTATTGGCTCCGAAGCAAGCATTGTGGTCAAACATACAATGCTTACCTAGGCTAGGTTGCACAGATTCATTGGGTGCTTGTCGCACGATGACATATCTCTACAAAATTAATAAATAAATAAAATTAAGAGATAAAATATTTATATTCTCTCCGGCAAACGCAGGCCTCTTAGCCATAAAGTGATGGAAAGAAAGAATCAAATTCGACTTCTATGCAGGTCTATTGTAAATATACACACACCTTCCTCCAAGTTCTTAGCTTTTCAAATCACTTTCACTCCCTTATTGCACCCTCTTTCTCTCCGACCCCAAAGTTCTCATCTTCCATTTCCGCCACCATGTCCATTGTTTCCACTCAGAACGATACCGTCATCCACAAAACGCAGCAACCTTTGCAGGTTCAACCTCTTCTCCCTTTTCAGCCGGATCCTTTTATTATTAGGGCTCAAGTTTTTTAATGTTCCTAGTTAAATCAGATGTCTGAATGTTATTTGGGCTCATAGTATCTTTATATTTTAGCTTTTATCTGTTCTGGCTACCTATTTCTTAGTATTTTCATCATGATGCAGTGAACTTTCATATATGGGATGGGGCAATCACACACTATAAATCACCCTTGTTTTTCAATTTCCTTCATTTTATAATTTATA